>JAOTQE010135473.1:0-11911 GCA_025631205.1 Nesometra sesokonis
ATACACTAATTTCTATTCTCCAGTTCTTAACTTTGATGCTACTTTGATATGATCAAGTTAATTTCAAAATTAATGTTTATGATTTTTTGATCATTTTCAGGTGACAATATATCTTTAACATTTACTTATTAGTAGGTATAATCAGGGTGGTGGTCGGGGAGAGCAAGTAATACAAAGTTAAGCAAAAAAAAATCATAAAAATGTAATGTAATTTTGATATAAGTCCACTTTGGCTTAAAGAAACTTTTACAAGTCCACTTTGGCTTAAAGAAACTTTTACAAGTCCACTTTGGCTTAAAGAAACTTTTCATCCTCCCCCACCCCCAAAATCATAAACATTAAAGGGCAGATATTCTATTTTTGCCCTTAATTAAGGGGTAAGGAGATATGCACAATACAGATTCATCCCTTCACTTTTACTAGCATTGTTCCTCTAGCTCCTCTCAGTGTTCAAATTATAAAGTAAACAAACTTGAACACCCAATATATACCTGTGTATTGTGAGGTATAGACGCATCAACTCTGTGAAGGTTTGATTATCATATCCAAGCATGGTAGTGAAGTTAGCTGACCAATCCTTGGTGACATCGATTACACCAATAGAACCATCACGGTACAGGTTACGGTAAATGATAGCGGCGATGGTGGGCAGTTTAGCAATGAGGTCCATTGTGTCCTCATAGGTGTGCTAAGAAAAGAGAAGAATAAATGACATATTAGAGATTATTGACAATATTGATGACAGCCTTAGTTCACAGATGTGGCAGAGCCAAGCCAAATAAGACATAAGTCAGAAAACTGAAATTGTTTATTTATGGCTTATAAAATTACACATTATTATCTTTAACATGAAAAAAAATCAGGTTCATACGGTGTTTCCTTGCGAAGTTATGAACAATCGAAGTTCGAACATATAAAATGTAAATTTTGAAAAAAAATGCATTTGAAAATTGTTTATCGGTATACATTCACTAAGCGAGGTAATTTTAAATTTCAGTTATTAAACATTTTTTATCAAATATCTGAAAATTGTTAAGGTAGTATGTTAAGTTGAATGTATGAACTGTATATTTTTTAAATAAAATAAAATATGAAAAAATGACCATTTTTTAATGCCTGCCTGTTGTGGAAAACTTATGTCTCATTTGGTTTGGCTCTGCCACAGATTGATATATACCAGATGAAATTAACATGAAAGTTCTAATGAATGATAAATCGCAATAGAAAAATTCTAAAAGACATCATACTTGCCTCCCAATACTCGGCTTTGTTGACTCCCTCAGCATATGCTTTGGCAAACCTACTCTCACTATTCATAGCTGTGATAGCTGCACTAAATTGTGACATCGGATGGAGTGTGTCGGGAAAGTTCTTTAGCATCTGTACAACATGGGAAGGTACATCAGCTCGTTGAGCCCATTCTTTGGAAATGGCGGTAGTCTGCAAAGAAAAATGTATTTAAATATTGAAGAAAGAAGAATTCAACTTGTATAATGTTTTTTTTTTTTAATTTTATACATTCTTGTTGCCTACTAAAAAAGGAACTTACTTTTATAGATGTCAAAATGATAAAAAACATCTGCATTAATATTAAATACACTGTGTTTTTTAACATCTATTGTTGTTTTAGGAAACATGTCAAAGCAAGCTGAAATCAAGTTATACACAATGGAACGGTTAAATGAGACCACGTGGATAAGGTCTGCTGTTTTGTTTACATATAGCATGAACCTTACTCTGTAAAGCTTCTCCACCGTTTAGCTAGCCTACGCGCGCTACGCTCAAATTTGTTTTTGCCAAGTTGGCGAAAGGTTACTGATTTGTTTTCGCCAAACTGCGAATTCTTTAGCCAAACATAAAAATCTAAACAATTGTGTATTTTTTTGGTAAAACACATACTTCATGACATTTAGTTGTTTTGTGTTATTTTTACTTTATATTCATTGGGAAATTATAATTAAAATACAATAAATGAGGCCAAAAAATGAAACATAAACTCTCCAAAGTCGGGCTAGGGTAGGCTCATAGTTATTACCGTTCGTATTAGACCATGGACGTATTCATCATATTTGATGTTTTCCCCAGATGAATACAAAAAACATTTATTAAAAAATATGTGTTTTATATCTGAGATCTGTTTTAATTACTTACATAATTAGGCTAAACGAACTATGATTCTGGCTAAGGCATACGGAAATTTCTCGATCTTGAAAAACAACACGTACAAAAAGACCTACATACGCGAGCTTTGGATGACAGAGGAGAGCAGAAAGAAAACATGATTAGAGCATGGGCCTAGCTAGGCTACACATTAATTATTGAATGATTTCCATGGCATGACAGCTCAGCTCCAACCTCCACGGTGGGGCTGAGGTTTGAAAATTTGGCAAAACTACACGTACAGATGCTCAGAAATACAACTTAAGTTGTCAACAAAAACTAAATCTAGGGCTAGGTCTACCTCGATTGGGCTCTGCATTTGTATGAAATGGACGGCAGCACCGTGTCTGTTTATGCGGTCTTGACGCCTTTGACTGTGCATGTACAAGACAAGAGAAGATCGGGCCGCTCAGGTTTTTAGCCCAATCGTTTTTTATCCGATTTGTGTTTTAATTAAATTTGTTGATGTAATATAGAAAGCAAGTTATTTTATTTTGTAATTTATTGTTAATCTTAATGATTTTTATTAATTATTCAAAAGGGCCCGACCGTCCGGTGGCCTTGATCGTCATGAATTTCCATAAGCTGTCACATGGTCACACACTGCCGATGTTTTGTTTTTAATAATAGCAGAGATTTTAAAAAGCCATGGTTATTGTTTCTTAACAATTGAAGGGAATTTCTTAAAATCAAACAACAATTAATTGAACAATGTAGGTATCATTCACCGAGCCTTGTAAGTAGCCAAGTTATGTTACGATCTGTAACATGGCCTAGGCTCGGGTACGGTGCTGCCTTGCCTCATACGTTGGCGGTTGTCGTCATGCAATCAGCAATCCCAAGTGTTTTCGGACATGACAGCAAGGTCAGAGCCGTCAACTCCATGCCACCGAGTAATTATACTGCAGTAATCTATCGTTAGTCTACTGCAGTTACTGCAGTAATCCAGTGCCATTATGTTTGCTTTGGTAACTGCATTGTTACACAAGGTCTCACCTCAACAATGTTTTTTTATAATTCTTTTATGACCAGTGATGTAATTATCAGATAATTTATTATAGGTTAATTATTTTGTTTTCATAATTTCCTCCTTCATTTTAACAGCATGCTTTAACAAACCAGAGAACAAAATTAAAACAAATAAGTGTTCTCCAGGCTTTAATTCACCAGTTTTCATGAACCTTCTCATTTACGAACTTTCTCATTTACAAACACTTTACAGCCCGAAAGGTATATAATTGTTGTTTGTTTATAATAGTGATGATCAAAAACTACTGTAGCTTTTCGTTACACTAAACTCACTACATACCTGTTCGCTAGTTGGGATTTCACCGGTGCAGAGCAACCAGAAGAGACCCTCTGGTAGCGGTTCCTCACCCCCTGGTGCCTTGGGTAGTAACTTCTGACATTGGGGTATACTGTAACCTCTGAATTCAATTCCTTCATCGGGATCTAGAACTGATGTCTCTGTTACCAGACCTTTTATACCTCTCATACCACCATACAACTGCAATAAACAAATAATTTATTGTATACACCACTTGAGAATATTATATTTATTTGATTGGTTGTTTAAAAGTCATGTGACATTGGGGTATACTGTAACCTCTGAATTCAATTCCTTCATCGGGATCTAGAACTGATGTCTCTGTTACCAGACCTTTTATACCTCTCATACCACCATACAACTGCAATAAACAAATAATTTATTGTATACACCACTTGAGAATATTATATTTATTTGATTGGTTGTTTAAAAGTCATGTGACATTGGGGTATACTGTAACCTCTGAATTCAATTCCTTCATCGGGATCTAATACAGATTTCTCTGTTACCATACCCTTTGCACCTCTCATACCACCGTGCAACTGCAATAAACAAATACTTTATTGTATTGAGAAAATCCTATGCGTTTGATAAAGGTCATGTGAAATTGGATCAATATGATAAAGTTACTGCTAATCCATGAAAAAAGTAATATTCAATTATTTTTTAAGAGGTAGAAACAAAATATACTGCGAGGTCTGTTGTAGGCCTGCACAACAATATTTGCACACAATAGGAACCTGTCATCCTATGCTCACACTAACCATTTACCAAGTCGCCAATGGCTACTAGAATTCTCATTTGGTGAAAATAAAAATGCCCTCCTTTGCCAAACTGGCAAAAAACGAAAATCTCCAAAAATGGATTAGATTTCGTCAACATTTCGTCCGGGTTGCAGCCAGGCTAGGCTATCGATCAACATAACAATTGTAATGCATCGCCTGACAACACAAATCATGATAAGGACAATGGGCCATCTCCATGTGGCATCCTCGCTGACAAGGTTTTTCCAACTATATCAGGAATTCACTATAACACACGTTTGTCTGTATAGCGGTAACTCGAGCGGGGACTCAATCGAGCATGCATAGAGCATGCGTGAGCGGCCTGTCATGTGGTACTGTATAATCACGTCAAATTCTTTAAAATTATACGCTTTTGATTAAACATAAACATTTAATACTCTAAATACGTTCGATAATATTTTATTGCAATTAAGAACTTTCTATAAACATTTTAAAATTCTGATATTAGGGTACAGGCTTTCCAACTATCGTGTGGGTAGCTATATATCATTAACTCGAGCAGAATGCATCAGCGGCCAGTCACGTAGTATAATTATGTGTAATTATTCACGTCAAAATTATTTAACATTAGGCTTAGGCCTATATGTTTATAATTAAACATAAACATTTGTTCACACTTTATGTTTGATAATAATTTATTGCAAATAAGAATTTTCTACAAATATATATATCTGAAGCGACGTATTTTTAGCAAAGTGAGGGCGCTAATTATTTTATTTTTTGTGAACAAATTTTGTAAATATGCTGGACATCGGAATACTGACTGTACAATCTTATATTTTCGCATTATCATTCTCAAAGTAAGTTCTGTTTGTACCATTTTAAAGTTTATGAAAAAAAAAGAGTGATATGGTTTTATCAATAACTCAATTTTCAATTTTCCTAGAGCTTGGTGGTTTTGCCAAGACATGTCTCATTTACTAATTTCATCAAGATTAGAGTTTCACCTTTGTTTTAATAAAACAGAGAAGAGTAGGCGAAACTGGATCGAGAAGAAAATGGAGAACACAAACAATGCAAAGTATTGTACTTAAAAAAACAGTAGTTTTTTCCATACAATGGTACAAAATATTTAATTTGGTGAAACACAAGAGGTTCTATTCTACTCGGCTATGCCTCATCAAATAAAGAATCCCATTTTTCACCTTAATAAATATTCTGTACCATCATACTTAAAACTATTGATTATTGATATATTTATTATTGAAGGTGCAAATTATTTTTGAACAATAGGGGTTCTATTCATGGCACAGAAAATACAAAAATATTACTTTAAAACAAATCAGCCCACCTCAATTTTCAGTCTATATTAAAAAATGATCCAAGTATTTAGGTGTGAAATCATCCACATTCACCTCATTAAATATTCTGTACCATCATACTTAAAACTGTTGATTACTGATACATATTATTAAAGGTGCATATGATTTTTTTAACCATAGGGATTCAATTCCTGCCACAAAAAATACAAATATTACTTTAAAACAAATCGGCCGCTCTCAATTTTCCATCAATAATAAAAAAATAATCAAACACTTAAACTAGGTCCACACTATCAAATTATGATAATTATCAAAAATAATGTGACAGTGATGTGCCCAAGTAAGGCAAGATGATGTCACTTCAAACTTCTTAAAATTCGATCATGTCCAAATTTTTTTGATGTAGTCTGTCAAATTCAGAAAATTGACCAATCACAATACACTATTAGTTGCATAATCTGAATATTAGTTCTAGAACAATCAACAGAAGGACAGATGTAATAAAAGTGAAAAAATAAAGTCTGTGTGGCAATAGCAATAGTGAAGGATAAGTGAGCAAGGCCTATGTTCATCAAAAGTAGCATTCTAGTTATACTTACCTGATCTACCTGTATTTCACCTATCACTTTAGTTCCATAGTTCTTTCTAAATTCTTTGATCTCAGTTTGTTGTTGTGGAATGAGATTTGCCAAAACCTCTTTCAAGTTCTAAAGAGAAATGAAACTTTAATTAGATTTGGATTTAAGAAAACAAATAAGCAGAGACAAAACAAAGATAAATGTAAGTTTGTTTTTGTGGAATGAGATTTGCAAAAACCTTTTTTTCAAGTTCTAAAAAAGAAAACTATGATGTTTAACCAGAGAAAATCAAAGATAAATTTAAGAGATTCTTTGATCTCCATTTGTTGTAGAATGAGATTTGCAAGTCCCTTTCTAGTTCTACAGAATTATGAAAATTTAACGACATGTGGATTAAAAAAAAAAAAACAAAAGAAAAAAAATAAGAAAATTCAAAAGATTGTTTAACCTCTGTTTTTGTGAAAAAAGATTTTCCAGAAAGTCTTTCAAGTTATTATAATATTTGGATTTTGGGGAAAAATAGGGAAGTTTGTTGATACCGTTTTATTGAGGATTACAGGCAAACTATAATAATGATAAACTCTATTGTAAATCTGGTGAAACCAGCATTTTTTATATAGTTTATGCCACATAGTCTCATGAATAGAAGCCTATACCACCTTTTCACTTTAAATTGTATATTATAATAATGTTTTGTATTTTATTTACTATGGGGCATTTGTTTGAAATAAATCTGACTTGAGTTGGATGTGATTTTTAAAAGAATAGTTAGATAGAGAAATCAATACTAAGTTAGATTTAACTGAACAATAAGCATAAAGGATACACATGAGGGCCAGTTCATAAATAATTCATTATTATTTTAAAATCAATAACAATCAACAATCTCCTTACCGTTGAATCTGAAACACTCCGAACACTTGAAACGGCAGGAAGGAAATTCTGCAGGAAAAAATGAAACAAATTGCTGTTATTGAACAATCAAGTGGCATTGTACCTTGGTGGTGAACATGCATGCTTTCTAATACCCGAAGGTTCTTGGTTCAAACCTGACTGCATTTTAGGGTTTTTAAACAACCTAACAGTGAAATTCATTTTATGGTCTTTCATGTCATTTAATGATATTTATAATATTTTTTAAAAATTATTTTTACTCTGTACTTCTGCAAAAGCTAAATCAGGCAGAACCATACGAGTGTCCCAACTCAACGAATACTAGTAGTTGGGGTTGTCAAATCACGTGCGCAATCAACACAAACACTTCCAACACGGAACCCGTGGTATGGTGTTGTCCAAGATCGCATTTAGTAACAATAAAGCTTGCAATTACAATACAGCACAATATATACTGTATTTTATTATCAGATTGGAAAACTTGGGATGGGAAGAACTTTGTGTGAAGACTTCCGTAGTATAGTTCCTCACCATATATATATCAAAGCTTACAACATTTGTAAATATTTCTTTGCTTCTCCCCCTCCCCCCAGCAATTTATCTTTATAAAATATGGTGCTTGCACAAGACATTATACAGTACTTTAGTAAATGGAACACGCCAATGATCAATTTAATGAGTAGGCTGTCAAAATGAAAGTATTATTAAATACAAAATATAAAATTTCTTAAAAGTAGCTTAATTAAATGCCTAAACTGACTTATTTTGCTTAGTAGGCCTTATGCATTATCATATTTATTTGTATTATTGTATGTGGTTAAGATTGGCTAAGGGAACTGCTTATTATTAGTCACTGTGTATAATGGGTATCTGGTATTTCATGGGTTGCTTTATTATGCATAAAAATTGTCATAAATAAAATAATATAACAAAATGGCAGAGTTTATTCTGGCCATGATAATCTAAAACCATAAGATACTGTCAAGTTGTTATATTAGTCTGCAAGTCAAATGTTTTTGTTATATTTCAAATCAGTCAACAAAATGATGACTGATGATAATAATAATAATAACATTTATTTAAGTACTAAACAATCCATTTGTAAATACTTAACAGTTTAAGTAGTAATGAATTAACACTAGACAATCAGGCCCCGGTTTGTTATTAGAGATTGAATGTGTTGAGTGCATCTAAAAGGATCAGTATATTACTGTCATTAGTATTTAAATTACATTACTATACAATCCAAAATCAAATTATTATTAATGAATCTCTCATCTCATCCTGAGATAATTGTCTCAGTCAGCATTGTAGATAACATAGTACCTATAGCTAATAAAAGTACATCTACACAACAATAGAATTCCTCATTAGAAACTAACGTTAATCATCAAACTACAGAGTACATAACACGAATAGGTTACAGAACGTCACATGACCATAACACACGCCTATAGGCCTACAAACAAAATACCGTAACAAATGAACTTTGAACTTTACAAGATGCTGACTATCTTGATAGGAGTTCATCAGTATTGTCTCCACCGCTTCTTGGCAGAATCCTCTATCCTTCCCACAGCAGTAATGTTATGTAGATAGACATCAACATAATTTGTAGTTCACTGCATAATGCAAGATATGATACTGACCTAATACATGAGATCAGTTGGAGTGGAGGAAATCTCGTATGAATTATTAAAGGATTTTGAGCACCAAGGTCATGTGATCCAGCTGAAAGTTCATCGGGAAATTATGTCACTGACATTGACCTTTGGGAATCGTACAGTTAACCTGATGTCAATTCTATTTCATCCCAAGATCGATTTAAGATTTTGATGAAGATTTTATTTACTAGTCATTAAGTTTTACTATCTGATTATTTAAACGTCAATGCCATACCCTTATTAATTATAAATTAATCTGTCTAATTTACGATTTTAATTTTGTATTGATATTTGATTCAGGAAAATAAGCAATTTAAAGATGAGATAAATGTTCTGTAACATAATATGAAAAAAAAAATATTATTTGTTTTATGCAAAATTTATTTAATTCGCATAACAGTAAATCAAGCAAAATTAAATGTTTTAATAGCATTACTTATCCTACACATTACAATATTTTTTTTAATCAGTAATAAAAAAAATGGAAGTGGGACCTTTTCTGTAGACATTTTTATTTTCTATTTTTTGAATTATCAAAATGAATATTTAAATAAATTCAAAGATACTTTAATTTGCATCCTCATACCAGCACAATAAATGAACACTAGGCCCTAGGCCCAGTTTAGTATATGAGATATTTTTGCAAATAAATGATGCATGTCCTTTTTCTACTGCTACTGTACTCAGGGACAGATGCAGCAAAAAAAAAGGGGGAACGCTTTCCAAGGTCCCGGTGGGCGTGGTTGCCATTTTGATTTTGACAAAAAATGTCACTTCCCATTTTGCATGTACTGGTACCCTATTTTGACCCATTTTTATGTCTATTTTTCCTACTTTTATTGCCAATTTTAGACCCGGCGCTCGTCATCAGTATAATGGAGGGCGCAACTATGTTTTGGCGATAATGGGGGAGGGCCGGCTGCCCCATCCCCAATCTGCCACGGTACTAATCTAGAGGCAAAAGGTGGTTTAGTATATTATATTATCAATACAGAAATTATGAAAAGATTTAAAAGGAAACAAGAATATTACAGATCTGTATGTAAAAATATTGTAGGCCCTAAGCCTAGTTTATTACATGAGTTATTTTTGCAAGTAAATGATGCATATCCTTGTTCTGTTCCTACTGTACTAATCTTGAGTCAGAAGGTGGTTTAGTGTATTATATTATGGATAAAGATATTCAAATTGTGAAAACAAATTAAAAGGAAACAAGAATATTACAGATCTGTATGTAAAAATACTGTAGGCCCTAAGCCTAGTTTAGTACATGAATTATTTTTGCAAGTATGCATATGATGCATGTCCTGTTTCTAATGCTAGTGTACTAATCTTGAATCAGAATGTGGTTTAGTGTATTGTACTACAATATCAATACAGATATTCAAATTGTGAAAAGATTTAAAAGGAAACATGAAAATCATAGATCTGCATGTAGTCCACTCTGTATCACAAGCTTTTGTATCATACAGAGAGATTATTACAATCTCTGCAAAAAGATTTTACACCTTGAAAATCTACATTCAGATGACTTTTAGCAACATTCCCCTTCAGAATACATTGTGAAAAGATGTAAAGAAACATGAACATCATAGGGTATAAATTTAATCCACCTTGGAACAAGCTTTAGTTAGTATGATCTCTTCAATGAGTCAAGTGAGTTTTTGTACCTTGAAAATTTACATTCAAATGAATCATCTATACATACTGTAGTAATATCCTTCTAATTTTTAATCACATTTCTGGTAAAGTGAAAAATTATAATTGTATTAACATACTGTCAAATTAGAACAATTTTCTACAATTTAGATTTATATAACAACACAGTTTGGAGTCCTTAACTGTATTTATTAAACCAGCATTATTTACTAAACGGGTAAATAATTGACTACACACCCAAGAAAATTTATTTAAAATAAATCTTTTTTTTTAGTTGTAGCTTTAACAGTGGTTAAGCTGCAACATTTGAGTAGCACTTTTACAGTTGCTTCAACATCATTAGCCAAATGTAAGTTTGAAAAACCAAGAGTTTCAAAAGCAATACTGAATAAACAAACAGTTTAAAATTCATTACCATAGTCAATAGTCTAATTTGAGATTTAAAAATTAGCCAAATTAAATTTGGCTATTTGAATAGTGGAAGCTTTAATCCTGATTTCAAGTTAACTGGAACACCAACAAGCAATTAATGTGATTGAAGTGAAGTAATTGCCAAAAACTATTGCCTATGATGTCTTTATTGGATGAAGAAATTGTCTGAAGTCCTACAAGGATTGTAAAAATGCAAAGTGAAACCTCAATTTTACATATGTTATGGGACCGGCGGCCGTATGTAAAACGCAGAATCCGTAAAACCCAGGTTGGCCTTAAATTGACCCATGCTAAGAGCTTGGCCTACACTAGGCCTATACAGTATGCCATTCTTTACCAGGTGAGGTCCTAGACCTGTGATACATTAGAAAGATGACGCGATTCAGCACGTTGTACGATCTTTTAATAAATTGTTATAAATAAATCAGTGTGTTTTTGTTGTTTATTTACTGCTGTAGTATAGGCCTAAACATTTCAAAGACAGATTACCTCATCAATCGCCATGGTTATCAATATACAAGAAAACATTTCCTTGCACAATACCTTGGTGCCCTCAAGAGGAATTCAATAAAACAAAGGATTTTAATTGGTTGTTTATTTAATGGAACTGTATGACTTGTTGGAAAGGATTTGATTTTTCAGTTGTTCACTACACACAAGGAATATCATTGAATAAAACATGTACATTCTTTTATTTAATGCAAAATATATAGAAAAATGATAATAGAATCAGATATTAAATTACAAACAAAAGATGGTATCATCAAATATTTTGTGCGTACGTAAAATTCAGGGTACGTAACTTGTAGGTTTGATTGTATTTTCCAACATAGTCTACAAAATGAACAATATAATTGTGTAAAATAATTGTGATGCCATCACTGATAAGTTATTCAGTTATTCTTGCAATGTTATTTAAACACTAAATTATTTTGGAATTGGAATAAGGCCACTCAAATTGAACATGTGCTATATTTCTCATTTTATGAATCTTATTGTGGAAGAAGCTTGTTGGACCGCGAATCGTAACATCAACGCAAAACGTAATAATAAGCACAAAATCATAAAAATCAACGCAATTCGTAATATTTTTTTGTTACGAAAAAAGCCGCAAAACGTAAAAGGGGGT
>JAOTQE010135495.1:0-11910 GCA_025631205.1 Nesometra sesokonis
ACCTTTCATACATCTTTGACTCTGTTAAAACATAAATACAGAGAGTTTTGATTAACAAATTCTCATTCTCAAGAACATGTTTACGAAAACTAAAAACCGAAGCCCTAAGAAGTTCCTGGAATGATGAAAGTTTGTTGGTAACAAACATTTCACTAGCACTACAATGGCGTGGTAAATTTATCATAATAAAAATATGTTTTGTTCATTTAACATGTTGACTGCCATGGACGTAATATCACAGCCAACTTTTGAGCCAATGCTGGGCCTGGACAAAAGTTCACAGTGTTAATTGAAAAATAATCTCAAAATTCATCATTGTTCTAATCAGATTATAGTACAGTCAACCTTCTGTAGCTCTGGCTCATTTCTTCTCAACGCCACTGAAAGGAGCAAAGCGAGGAGTAACTGGTGGTTTCATGCTTTCTATTGGTTTCTGAAATAACTTATGAATTCTCAATTTCATATGTATCTATTACACACTTTTCAGCCAAATACATCATAAAAATTATGAATGATTACATAATTTAGCCAATAACTCAAAATTGGTTTGCTTTTATTTTGAAAACTCGGACTAATAACTCATTTTAATTAAGTGATTTTAAATATTGCCAAAACTTGTTTGTATTTTTTTTGTTGAACGTTGAATTGTGCCCTATTCCATTTGTTAATATTTTTATATCAAATTAATTTAAACTTCACATTTCCATAGCCGGATGCCCGTGAAGCAGCTATGATTGAATCAGAAAGATTGAAAGACGAAGATGACGAGAGATCTAAAGAAATAAAAGAGAGGCATGAAAAGGCTGTGCTTCGTCACAAATATGCAAGAGAAAAGGAATTGCTCAAGCAAGATTACAATCATCTGATGAATGAACTTGGACAACTTGAGCAAATGGACAGGAAGAGGAGACAGGCTATAGTTGCATCAATACCTGTAAGATTTCAAAAGTATTCTACTACAGTTGATACAGTAATCCAGTGTTAGCCACTATATCTACTGCAGCAGCTCCAATAATCACAGTGATTAATATTTTTGCTACCGAATTGATATTTTGCTATTAATACAGTTGAACCTCCCGTAAGTGGACACCCTCGGGTCCGGGAAAAGTGTCCGCTTACGGAAGGTGTCCGCTTACGAGAATTTCGGCCGATAGAGGGCCAAAGTTGTAAAATTATGTATACATCCTTATGTATCACATTTCACATCCTTCTCAGCACAAATGGCCTCTCAAATTTTTAGACACCCCATTATATAATTTATTAAATATTGTTTATCAGTTTTAAGATTGGTTCAGTAATATGATCCAGAAGAGAATTTCAGTTATATTCATTATAAACAACTTATTATAAACTTTACATAATTTTCTGGTACATTCTACATAAAGTTTTTATGTATTTATTGTTTAAAGGTATAACTGAAAATACTGGATAAGTAGGAACTTATGTGATGCCCACCAACAGGCCTTCATAGATATTTGTCTGTAGCTGTGTTGCTTCTTAGCGACTCAGCCTAATCCATGTCTTCTTTCTCTTACTTTTATAAATTTAAATCTGAGATTTCTTTATAATTGGTATGTTAATTTGAATTGTATTTTCAGAAACAAGTGTTCCAGCCTCCACATAAACGATTGGAGGATAGACTAGAGCATCAGCAGAACCTAGAAGAGGCTTTTGAAGATATGTACATGGCAAAAACAGGTACAAATAATATGTGATAATAATAACTCAAGTATATTATAGAGAATTTTTTGAAAAGCTGCGATTTGCTTTACAGTAGAAAAGTAAAAAACGACCACTCACCAGGTTCGCACTTTCTTTACAATTTTAGGGTGTAAAAGCTGTCTAATGTTACTCTGTCACTATTAGGACGCATCGCATTTACATTCTAGGATATTTTTGTAGATTATGACAAGGCTGGTAAGAATAGAAAATTAGTTGAAAACCATTTTAAATTATTTAGAATAATCATCTGTACAAATTAAAATGTTTCTTTATTGAAAAAAAATAAATAGATGTTGATTTCCTGCCATAATGGGGATCAGACTTACAACCTTCGCTTTGGTAGAAAGGTCCTGTTAAATGATGTCTTATCTGACCGAGCCACACATAAGATGGATGATATATTAGCTGTATTGTACACCACGTGATAAAACGCTTTTTTGTTTTGTGGGTATAGGCGACAACCTGGCGATGATAGATGCTTTTAAATTTGTGATCACAACAAAAACATTACCATTAACAAGGACAGTAGTAAGGTTCTAAGGTCTGCTTCAATAGGACAGGGTCTGACACATTAAAAATACCAAATGGAGGGTCACCATCTGTCTCCACTCTATTACGGCCCCCAACCACATACCTAGGTTGTAATGTGATAGAGAAAGAGAGTGGTTGATTGATGTATACTTTTTAAATGATGGGATTAACAATATCACTGTATTCATAAATTCACTATTGCAACTTTTTTGTGGCCAAGTGGCTAATTGCAAGTTAAATTATATAGAGCCTACAGGAGTCGCCAACCAACATTTAACTACTACTTAAGTTCTACTGATGCTTTATAACTACAGTCTTATTATGAATCTTAGGGAATGGAATTAATTTAGGTTGTGGGAAAAATCCTGCTATGATCAGGGTTTGAACCCAGGACCCAGGGTTTGAAAGGCAAGCATCTTAACCACAAATCTATAACTCCACTCCAAATCAGACAATTTAGAATGGTACTGTGCAGTATATCACAAGCCAATATCTTGGTCGTTTAGCTATTAAGCCTAACTATAACTTTAGGCATATGAAATAAATTTATCAAATGCTATTGTAATTGTAGATTTATCAATAATTTGTCAGTGTTGTCAACAATATATTTGGCTAACAAAGTAAGTTATCAACCAACGTCTTCAAAACACTGCAGCTCGTATGTTAACACTAACTAACAGGCGCTCCCATATATCCCCTATTATCTAAAATCTACACTGGCTTCGCATTGAGTCTCACATAGAATACAAATTTCTACTATTAACTTTTAAAGCTCTTCTACAAAACCAACCAACTAACTTGTGTGATCTACTTTCAAAATATATTTTTCATGCTCACCACCGGTCATCGAATCGTAACCTTTTAGTTGTGCCTCGTACCAACACAAAATCCTCTGGCCAAAGGTCTTTTTCATTTTCTGCTGCCACCCTTTGGAACTCTTTACCTAATACAGTCATCGAATCTTCCTCTATTTCTGTTTTTAAGATCAATCTCAAAACCCACCTATTTAATAACTAACATGTGAAGCGTCTTTGATTTTTACTACGCTTTCACGAATTGGCGCTATATAAATTATTAATTATTATTATTGTTATTGTTGTTGTTATTATTATTTTATTATTTTCAGATTTTGCTGGTGATCTAACTCTGGCATTGGATCCCCAACCTCCTGTTAGTGACCAGGATCTAGACCTGACAACAGAGTCCACTATTGAAACTGACATACTAGAGCCACTGAGAAGTCACCTACCAAGTTCTTTTAAAACACAGTCTCCTGATAAAGCTCTGCCAGATGATATCCAGCCAGATATTGGGATTCCACCACAGAAGAGAACTTCTCCACAAGCTGGTGGGTTACTCACAAGGAGTCCTGTACAGTTCCCTGTTGGTTTTGATAGACAGGATGAGGATGAATCAGAGCCTATTCAAGAGAGGGATGCCAGTGTAGATGAAGAAGTACACCCTCCAGCCACGAAGATTCTGCCTAGATCAGGTAATAAGACCATAGATTAATTTGGCTTAATTATGCACATCTTAGCCTTTCTCTCAATCCTTCTGGTTGTTTTCATGACTTTTATTGTGCACTATTGGCACCCCATGTGTATTTTTCTTTGTTCTAGTAGGCTTACTAATTCCTTGTGCTTCGATTAATTCAATCCAAACTAGAGAAGTTTAATTGGTCAGTTCCAAGAGTTAACATTTATTTCTATCCACTCGCCTCCCAAATATGGAGGGCCAAGATTGCATCTATCTGGGTATCTGGAAAAGGACTTTAAAATTTACTTGTACTGTAATTGATTGATTATTGTGATGGTTGATGGCCCTGCATAGATTATAAAAGCAATTAGATACGAGCGACTTGGGCAAGTTTGTGTAGATCTGCATGTTGACATTCTCCTTTGAAAATTTCATATCTGTATACTGCTAGTGACCACTCAGTCACCTGTAGTTATAATGTGATTATTAAATTTGAAAATGTGAGGTACAAAATGAGTTACATTGTGGTGCATGCCAGTTTGAATATAACAGAAATGCTAAATGGAAAATTATATTTAGAAGTATGATAGGTTGGGCGAGTATAAATGTGGCTAAGCCAAACCAAATTAGAAATAAGTCGCAAATGCTAGCTTTCCACAATAGGAAGAAATTAAAAAATGGTCATTTTTTTCAAATATTATTTTATTTCAAAATATACAGTTCATACATCCAACTTTCATACTACCTACCAATTTTCAGATATGATAAAAAATATTTAAAAAATGCAATTTAGACTGACCTTGCTTAGTCAGTGTATACTGATAAATAATTTTCAAAGGCAGTTTTCTCAAATCTTACATTTTAAATGTTCGAACTTCGATTGTTCAAAACTACACAAGGAAACATCATAAGAAACTGATTTTTTTGCATGTTAAAGATCATAATGTGTAGTTTTATAATCCATAAAAAAAATAAATTTTCCGACTTATGTCTCATTTGGCTTAGCTCTGCCACAAATGTTTTTTTATTTCTACACAGCAAAGAAATGTCCAATTAAAAATTAATTTTATTATTCACGATAGCACCTCACAAATTTTTTAACCTGCTAATTATCTGGAAATTCCACACTCCATAAATAAATAAATGCATTTAAAACAGTTATACAGTAATATTTATTTTTAGCTTGTATTTAATTATCAATATTGTGTTTTATCATTGAAACATAAAGTAGATTTTGATCATCATTACTTATGTATATTGCATAAACATTTAATTTCTGTTTTTCTTGATATATTTCAACAATCATTTAAAACTTTGTATTTGTGTAGTTGTAGAGGCACTTGGTCGATATTGCATAAACATTTCATTTCTATTTTCCTTGATATAGAGGCGCTTGGTCGATTACTTAAAAGAATTAGAGGACAACAGAAAGAATTATCAAGTAAGTTGAGAAGTGTTCATATACAATACTACTAAATTTCAATATTAAAAATACTCCCTAGTAATATTAAATGTAGTTTCAACTCATGTCATATATGCACACACTTTTTGGCAATGCCAACGCTAGTGGACTTTAGGACTTGATATTTTAATTTTCCACTACTTTGTGACCCAAGAAAAAGGTTAAAGCAGTCATTTGTCAAGTTATTTAGCTTTAGTTGATCAGTATTCACATTAGTCTAGTGGTTAAGACATTCATCCATTATGTCAATAAACCGGGTTCAATTCCATGAGGAGGACAGAACTTAGGTCAGTCAGGTGTGATTGTGCATCTGGTTGCAATGAGCGTTTAAAGCCCGGCACACACCTGAAAAATACTGCAGAGCAAATGGCCAAGCAAAGCACGATGCTCAGCCTCACTTTTTTCGCACACTGTGAGCGCAAAAAAAATGCTCTCAAACATGAAACATTCTTTGCATCTGCAAGAGCTTTGAATGATCTAATTGTTGAATGTAGTGGAATCGGAGTGCTTCATTTCATTTCAGTTGATATGCGCATGTACAATTACAGCAGCTAGCAAGTATTTTGATTAGCTTTGGCACACACTATAAGCAAAGTGACAGGAATGGCCAAAATTATCAAACATCATAGATATCTTGCTTACTGCCTCGCGAAGCACCTTGCTCGCTAAAGTTTTGACACACACTGTGAGGAATTTGACACACACTGCGAGAAAAGTGCGAGTTGTATGGTCAAGCGGTTAAGGCAGGGAAACAGTGAGCCATAGCAGAAAACAACAGCATGGGTTCAAGGCATGCTCGCACCATGGTTCTGGTGGTGGAACAAGTTTTCTTGGATATGGACTATAAACTGCAAGCGCAGGCAGTGTACACAAACAGCTCATGTACACTATAAAAAAAACCCAAATGGAGGATTAATCCGGTGTACTGGTCCAAGCATCCCCTCTTGTGGACAGCAGAATGTAGCGCTTGTTTCGCACAGCTGGACATGACGTGACCCTTAGGGGTGTAGAAAGTCATATGAATGTGTAACATCTGGTCCACAGCTCCTTGAGACTACTGTATAAGCTGCTATATAAATCTAACTACATGACATGGCTATTTTATGAATTTTTCAGGTGTGCACCTGGCCTTACAGATCATTCCCATATGTTCGGTGTTAAGTATGGGACTGCCTTTATCTTAGTCATTCATTAAAATATGAAATAATTCTTGCTGTATTTAGTTAACAATTTTTGTTACTTTTTAGGCCAACATGAATCTAGCTCTTCTACAATGACCACCACAGGTTCTTCTAGTCGCCCAAGTGACCTCTCCCAATATCCAATTGAGGACAGCAGGCCTAGTAGTGTACAACTTCCATTCAAACTAACTGAACAACCAGCTGATATTGTGGATACACAGTCAAATCGTGAGGATGTTCAAGTAACACAGGATGATGTAGAGGATGATGAAAAAGAGATAAAAGAACCAAGTCCAGATGAGGAGGAAGAACCTATCTTAGCTGGTAGTCCAACATTACTGCATCCACTTGAAAAGGCAGCTTTGGTTAGAGCTAAAGTATGTAGCATTGAAATAATTGATTTTTAACATGCTAATACAGTCAAACTTGCCTAGTTGAATTCAAAGTATCAGTAAAAAAACAACTTATGATATTTCTGTAATTCTTTTACAGAGAGCTTTCTGTGTTTTTATGTTACTGTTGTAGCCTTAACCTAATATGTTATTCCTCTAAGAATGAATTTTAAATGATCTAGCGTCATGTACAACATTAGCGTTTATGCAGTCTTAAAACATTTTTTATGATAAGATTAGGAAGAAAGGATGGGTCAAGCGAAGGACCATTGTGTGGACGGCTCCACCGTATAAGCCTAGGTTAGGTTGTTTGAACTGGCATACTTTAACGGCTTAAAACTCATTTACATCTCCACTTATACTAAGAAATTTACAAAATACTTCAATGACTTGATATTTTTAATATATTAACAATATTTTATTTGGATTTCCAGTTTAAAGTTTATATATTGTATTTATTTGTCCATTATTTAGTTTTAAGCATATTGTTGAGTACATAATTTAATGTAATTTACAACTTAATGTCTAAATTTACCTTTGCTTCTTGGTATGTTAGAACAATCTTAGGGTCACCCAGATTTTCAATTTTTAGGGATGGTCAGTAAAGTGCAATACAATAATTTTTTCCTCTTATTAGGTGCTGTATTTATTTTTTCAACATATAATTATATAATTTTGAGCATATAAATTGAGTACATTATTTTATATTGCCAACCATTTAACCAACAAACCATTGCCAACTTGCTATGCAAGAACAATCTTAGGGTGATGTTCAGATAATATTTGTCTTGTTTACTAAAGAAATCCTATCATTTTTTTTATATTTTCTTTCTATTAAAAATATGCTTTATAGTCAGTTTCATAACCTTAAATACTTTATTATTCAGATTGAATTACAAAAACAAACCGAAGAACAAGCTAGGCTTATTGCACGGAGTCAGCAGCAGCTGATGGAATTAAGAGATCATCAGGAACACCCCAGAATGCTGCCTCTGAAGGATGGACATATTATCCAGAACAGTCAACCATATGTACCATTCAGTGACAGACACGATGGTTTTTATGAAGAGGAGAAACAAGAATCACCAAGTGTAAATCAACATGGTATTGACCAACCTTTGAGATCACAGGCACAATTTAAAATACATTCACCAAGACTCAAAGAACCAAATAATAATTACACAGCTACCCAAACTCAAGGAAGTATGACATCTGAAAGAACTATGAGTGTCTTTAGTGGTAGCAGAGGAAGCAGTGAACTTGAAGATCCAGTCCTGCGTCGAATACGACTCTACCAACAGCATCTTCTAGAGCAGCACAGTAAAAAGAAGCAAGATATCAGCGAAACACAGATGAAGCTTCAACAGACTACTGACTATCTACTTAATCAACAGAAACAAATGATGTCCAGAGTACCACAGTTACACTCACAGACCCAATCAGCTGATAAACTGAGTATTGGTTCACCATCCAGTACAAGTGTGTATCCAGAGATGGTATCTTTGCATCAACCTCAGGAGAATATCACACAGACTGAAAAGGAATTTACTTCTGATGAGCCACCTAAAACATCACAATCAACTGGTTATCAAAGTTTTGCATCACTGAACAGCACCAGAACTAATCCAGAGTATCTACATCATCCTAAAGAGAATATAATCCCCATCAGAACAGACAAATCAATTAGGTTAAATAAACCAGATGAATCATCAGAAACGGATTATCAAAGTTTTGTATTGTCACCACAAGGAAGTACTCCCCCAGAGTTTGTGAATATACCACAACTTAAAAGGAATATCATCCAGACCACAACAGACAAAGACGTTTCTCCACCTAAGCCACAGCAATCTTCACAATCACCTGGTGATTCCTATTCTAAAAAATATAAGTCTCATATTTCAGAACCTTATTTTCAAACAAATGATCAACAAGATCAATTAGAACCACGTATATCAACAACAGAGGAACCAAAAACGGACATCCCTTATAGAGATATGAGCAAGAGCATTAGACAACCTTTACAAACTCAAGATGATGATTATCTTAGTGAATTTTATAAAGAGCATAAAATCAGGACACAGTGGTTAGAAGAGCAGCAAGAGTTGTTAAGAAAGCAGAAGGAAGATCTTTTAAGACATCAAGAAATACAGAAAAGAAGTTTAGATGAGAAACAAATACAACTGAAAGCTCAGTTAAAGGGAGATCTTCCTGCAATAGCTAGAGGAATTAGTGGATCTGAGTTTGCTAGCAATATACATACAAGTGGTGAAGTTGATAATGCTACATGGCTTCCTTTAGTGCATGCACCAGAAGTTTCTTATCCTAAAATCACTTTTGAATCTACGCAGTCAGAAATTGGAAATGAAATGAAGAAGAAAGATGGTGTGATAACACCAGCTATTGGTCCAAGTCAATCTATATCTACTGGTCGAAGAAGTGTACATTTTGAAGATATCAGTAAGGATCACAAAACTATTATAGTACGAAAGACATACCCACCGGTTAGCATTCCTAAAGTAATTCCAATGGATGTCAAATTAAACACCCATGAATTGAGTACAATACCTGAGATGGAGACACCAAAGAGTGAATCACAGTCTATGTTTCAAGATTCATCATTGCAATTTAAACCTCTTATGGCCGAAGAGGCTTCAGACACAACCTCTGACAGTCAGGTTTCTAGTGAATTTGACGGAAAGAAAACTAGTGGAACAGATCATGAGCGGAAATCACACCAAATGGTTTATGATCGCAAGAGTTATACTCCACAGGCTGAAGTCAAGCATTCTTCAAAGGTCTCGCCACCAGCTGTTATTGATATTTCAAATCCTGTAATAGAACAAGACTATCCTATTGATGATGGCAAATCTTTTATTGGCCTACAGGATAAAAGTGACTATCTCAACTTTACTGGTGCTGGCCACGATGCATTGCCTCAATTCAAACCACACGAGTTTCAGTCTTCAACTCAGAACTCTGAGAACTTAGAAGCAACTATTCCAGCAACACTACATTCTGGAACCAAGAGTTCTTTTACTAGAGGTATTGCATGGAAAGATCTTCTTGCACACCCAGTATCAAATATGACAGGTTTTATCCAAAGTTCTGTACAAGATAGCACAGGTCAGAGTCAAAGAAGTAGGTATGGTGTGAGTACACTTGACAGTACAGAATCAAGCATTCAGCTGCAAAATATCAGCGGGGATCTGCGACAACAATTACAAACACAGAAGATGGATTCTAACTACACTGCATTGAGTGAATATCCATTTGATGAAGAAAGTCAAAGAGTAAACAAGAGCAAAGTTTATAACAGTAGTTTATCACAGTATCCAGATGATCATTCTCCAGCACCTAGAACAGGAAATGTGCCATCACTTATTTCACAAATTTCAAGTGGTCGAAGTGCCTATTCACCAGCAATGTTTAAGAGTGATGGCAACATACAAATACCAAAACCAAATATAGTTTTACAAGAAAAGTTGGGTTATCATCAAACAGATATTGCAAGTGATGCCATTTCACAAAATCTAGATAAGTTACACCCTTACTTCAAATCACAAGCTTTTAGAGGACCTGGAAGAACTTCAGAAATTGAATCAATAGAGCATCGAACCCCAAGAACACCCACAGATTTATCACCTAAGTTTAATTCTTACCTCCAAAAAAGTCCAGCAGAAATGTTTTACAAACTGCAAGCAGAACTAACAGGAAATACTAGCCTTGGTACATCTCTGGATACTTCAAAAGATCCAAATACCCCATCTCAAAGTTTGAAAATACCACACAGCCCATCTGTAGGTTCTTCATTAAGTCCAGTGGAGGTTACAAATAACTTAGAGAAGGGTGAGCTGAGAGAATCAGGAACTGAATCAGATATTAGTCAATATCCCTTGTCTGCCTCTGAAGGCTCTTCAGACAATGGGATCTCACAGCTAGGTTCACAGCTTAGCCAATATCCTCTAACAAATCAAAGTGAACCTAGATTTGATCGAGCAAAGATACAGCATGACTCAAAGACCAGAAGATTTCAAAATGTAGAAGCCAGGAGCAGATTAACATTAGAAGATTCAACAGTTCCTTCTGATACCGATGCTTATTTTAACAAGAAAGATGAGTTTGAACATAGGTTTCAAAGTTTAAAAGCAACTGAATTACCAGGTCAACATGACAAAATACATACATTTTTCAAAACCAATGTTTCAAATCAGTTTCAAAACTTGACACAGAATACTACTGGAAGCATGTCTATTGGCCAAGATATTAGTGATGGCAGTATCATTAGCCAGAGAAATGATGGTGACCTATCAACAAGCAAAGCTGATTTAAAGAGGATGTTACAGGCTATCATCTCCAGACGAGCATTAAATAACCAGGGACTTCAACTGTTCTCTGATGTCTCTTTCAGTCAACATAGTGTGTCTTCTGATGCACCAAGTTATCTGTCGAGAGATCTCTCCCAGATGATATCCAGTAGAACACTAAGTGGTTTGGACCAAGTTAGTGAGGAGGAAAGGGTTGACCTTCCAAGTGGTTCCATGCCAATGTTTGTCAGAAGACAGAAATCTTCAAAATCACAGTCATCGTCTATGTTGGAAGATTCAGATCAAAGCAAACCTATAGGAATTCATAAATTTATTCCACAAAAGATGTCTCCAATTAAAAGACATACCAAAGTGCCTGAAATCATGTCAGAAAGCAGTGAAAATGAACATCAAGAGCAGAAGGAATTAACACAAATTCGTAAGCCAATTCCAGTTGTGAGACATTCTAGAACTGGTGGAAGCTCAACAGAGAGTAGTGAATCAGAAAATCAGATAGATCGATGGACTCAATTGGTGCAAGAATCAAAACAAGTTCGACAGCAGCACCAACGGCAGAAAGAGGTTGATCTAAGAAAATTGGAGCAAATTAATGAAGCTTACAAGAAAACTGAAAAGGAATTGACAGAGCTACTTTCACAAAAGAAGGTAAGACCGGTTATTTATGATATATAATAGACCGAATTAGCGATGGCCTGTGATGTCACGAAAACTCGCCTTCGTGGGTATCGAGAACCAAAACAAACCGTGAAGTCCTATCTCATAACGTAGGGTGAGTGCAAATGTTACCCAAAAATATCGTTGAAATACACATTGAATTTAGC
>JAOTQE010135506.1:0-11910 GCA_025631205.1 Nesometra sesokonis
GAATTTTTTAGGGAAGTCCGGGGGAATGTTCTAGGATTTGCTTCGCAGCATTCACTTACAATTTGTAATTACTAGTTGGTAAATTGTAATTTTTACCGGTAAATCTGATGGCTAAAACCATACTTGGGAGAGCACTGATGAACATGTAAAGCTTCTTGTTTATATTGATACCTAGTAAGAAAATCTTAGCTGTTTTCCTTTTTAAGACTGTAAGGACAAGAACGAGAAAAAAGAATAGATATTCGTACAGCTAATGTGGACCCACGACTGGAATAAAAACTCAAAAACACAATTATCATTTTCAAACATCTGCCACAGATACATAACCCTTTCACTGCCGGTGTTCCCACCTATGTGCCGGATATGTTTGTATGGAAAATAGGTGATTTTTAAATAAATCTAAAAACATACTAAACAATATTATTTTAAAATTATTTGGCAAGATGTTGGCCTATTGTGGGACGGGAAAAATTGGAAATTTGTATAATGATGACATCAAATGAAATCATGGCATTCGTTTTAATTTTTTCATCAAACCTGTAAAGAAGCCACTTTTTCTCCAAGAAATGTTTATTGGATACATTTTTTTTACACTGGATCATAATGCAGATGCATATATAAATAGAAATATTAAAAGTTTTAATGATTTTTGTCATTTTATAACAAATTACGGTAGACACAAATATGAAAAAACATGAATTTTTCATAAAAACTATAGAGGGCACATATTCTGGGAATGCATTTTTTTTTTTAAATTGGAAATTTGTCAAGGATGGTATAAAAACTAAAGAGGGCTTGTTTAGTAATAGCCAAGTACGTTAAAATAACGTAATTCATCATACCCCCGGTGGTAGCGGGGGAAGGCCATTTAACAACATTTTATTATTATCAAGGTATCTTTATTAATCAAAAATATTGTTGCAGCAAAAGCTGAATTGCGATAAAAATAACAAAATCTGAAATGAGGTACAATATTTACAATTGGTATAAAATATATCAAAATAATTCAATAAAAATATTAAATTGAAGAGACAAAAACGCCAGAAAAAGACTAAAATTAGCGCGACTAAGGACAACCTTTAAATTTATAAGAGACTAGGCAATTACATCTAAGAGCTGAGTTAAGTATGGAAGGGGGCTATATTTAAAACGGTTTGTTATATACTTGTTTTATTACACCCGGTAGTACCGGGAAGGCAGTGAAAGGGTTAAGGCATACATTATTATAGCCCACTATTATAATTTTGTGATGTAGCACCTAAACAACATTATTTTAGTTAAATTACAAATATTATTATCTCAACAGGAACATAGCTGCAGGCATGAGTTATTTGGAAAATAAAAAATTTGTACATCGAGACTTAGCAGCTCGGAATATCTTAATATCAGAGGACGACACGGCAAAAGTGTCTGACTTTGGCCTGGCAAAAGACGATGCTGTCACGATGGACAGTGGAAAGATACCAGTCAAGTGGACAGCACCAGAAGCTGTTAGAAAAAATGTAAGTAAATGTTTAAAATTAAATTTGAGACTTTTAAAGGGCATGCTCACCCAAGAACACTATCTTCCTTATATGTTTTTGTTAATCATAAAAAGTATATTCAGCCCTGTTTCTGAATTGTTAAGATTCATTTTACCTGTCATAATTATCGGTGAAATAAACGAAAATTGCTAAGTGGGGGGATAGTTCAAATTACAAGATATAATCCCTATTCTTTTACATACAAATTGTCTGAAAGAGGGGTATTTAAAAATAAATTGTAAAAAATCAACGGTCATTTTCAAAATACTATTCTTGTGTGTTTTAACCAAAATTGTTAATTTTTGATGTTTTTATACAGTGTAAAGTAGCCATTTTATTTGATAATAAAAAAATTACCCACTTTGCTATTTTGTGTGTAAAAGAATAGGGATGAATTCTAGCATTTATTTTTATATATATTTTTTAATTCATGACACTCAAGGGGAAAAAATCAAAAAAAAAATTCCCAAATAGGGCTGAATATACTTTTTATGATTAACAAAAATGTATAATGAATAGTAATTTTTTGGATGAACCTGCCCTTTAATATTAAATTTGATACTTGCTTTTGGTGCTTGCCTTGCAATTTTTACTTTTTTTGGTTTGAATCCTGTCCTATTGGCACCCCTTGGCCATATGTTTGTATGTTTGTATTGTGAAGGGATTGCCACATATCTAATAGGACAGTGATGATTTGCAACAATTCTACCTTTGTTATAGGACTGAAATGAAATGTGGAAGCAGTTGGCGCAGTGGTAGCGTTTCGGGCTTCCAATCACGAGGTTGATGGTTCAAGGCTCACTCTGGTCGAGTGTTTGTGTTCCTAGGCACGACACTTTATCCACGTTGCCTCTCTCCACCCAGGAGTATAAGTGGGGACCTGGGAGGTACTAATGCCGTATGCGCTGATTACAGCTGCAACATTGTGGAATGGATTTTATTCCATAGGTGTTTGTCCCAGTGACTGGGGGTAATAATTGTGAAGCGCTTAGAGGCCTTGACAATAAGCGCTATATAAACGTCACATATTATTTGTGAAGCGCTTTTATCAGCACGGAAAAGCACTATATAAGCAATTTTTTTTTTTTTAATAAAATTAATATATGTGATCTTTTTGACAGCAATATTCAGCGAAGTCGGATGTTTGGAGCTTTGGTGTGTTACTGTGGGAGTTATACTCATTTGGACGAGTGCCATACCCAAGAGTGGTAAGTTCATTTCGTTGACAAATTCATGAGAAGTGGAGATACTGGAAAACATTTTGCCACTGGCTACTAAAATTATAGTTACCTTGTGGAGAAAAAGTAAATAGTAATGCAACCAGTAGTTATCAGAACAGATCATAAATCTTTACATAATTATATTAGGTACAGAAAAAAATACTTGACTAATCCCCTTTTCCCCCTCAGGGCTGTATCTCAGTCTGCTATTTTGAATTCATTGCATATACTATTTTGAAATAGAGGGCGCTATAGTATTTCCATTAAAATTAAAGCCTGCATTAATAGATTGCAATGTACTGTATACTAACGTAAAGCTTTTCATAGTAACCCACTACTCTATTAGTAACCCCTAGATTTCAACAGTTCAAGAATTTTGGAAAGGGGCGTATTTTAAATCATTTCCAAGTAAGACAGAATCAGGAGCATTCAGCAATCTAACCCGGAACTATTCTCTGATTTTAAAAAATTTTATTTTATCGGATAATTAATTCCCTTTCGACATTATTACATTTATCGAACAGCTTACATAAAAATAGAATTTTGTTTCCTCGTTCATGCTAAAACGAAGTTGAAAAACAATCTTAAAATGTGTTGAGCATATTGACTATTGGTATTGTATTTAATGAAATAATTATATTGAATGACTTTGAGGGGATACTGCATTAATAGATTAAGTGAAATTGAATTTTTTGTAATATTTTATATAACAATATATACTGTAGGCCTACTCTATTTCTTAATTGTTATGGACATACTTTAATAATTTTAAATAAGTCGAATCTCAAATCAACGATTAAAACACTAAATTATAGCCAATCCAAATCAAAACGGGGAAGAACAACTGAGAAGAGTCCAACAACCTAAGCCGGAAATTGAATTGAAAATTCGAACAGATTTCAGACTTCAGGAAAGCCCACTTCTGAGCATCTAAGAAAGATTTTTTTTTTTCGGAAGAGTGTCGCCACACAACCTTTTTTATTTTCACACTTTTACATTCGAACCACCCTCCACAAAATTCTGGATCCGACCCTGAAATTCAGTGCCCTCTGAGGTGGCTGAGATGCCCTTGAAAAATAAGCTTAGTTAAGGACATCTTGTCCTTGGCACCTTGTCATTAACAAGTCATTTCTAGATGTATTTGCCACTTGGAGATGACCAAAAAGTCATAACCATTAATTTTAAAATTAACCTGATCATACCAAAGTAACATCAAAGTTATGAACTTGAGAATAGAAATTAGTGAATTTAAAAATTGTTTAATAAGGTTTTTACAATGAGAAATAAGCCACATTATAGAGACTGCTATAGCCTTTTAGTCAGTGACGGCGCCAGGGCAATCCCCCGACAGGGAGGGCAACCCCCGACATCCCCCGACAGATAGGCCGAGTTTGAGGTGGGCGTGTTCCCGGTTTTCAATTTGACAAGCAAAAAAAAACCTTATTTGCCGTATTTTGCGTGCCTTTTTATGCCGTTTGCTATATTAGAGGCTCGTCTGGACCTACGGAGCCCTCAACGTGATCTTAAATTTTTCTTCCCCTGAGGGGAAAGGTCCCCCGAGAGGGGGGCTGTAGCCTCCCCCGACCCCCCGTAATGCCGCCACTGCTTTTAATGGATTTCTGCTCATTTTGTGCATTATAATGTTGCAAAATTGGAGTAAATATTTTTTTTTTTGTATTCTAATTTCGAGTGGAATGATCATAATATATATATTCAAAATAAGCAAGTTATTTTGAAAATCAATTTTTTGTCATTTTTTGGTTGACTATACATCTTTCATCCAATCAATATAAATCCAATTGTGAAATACTACTTACTACTTGAATGGTAAAATTCCCTAAATCGGATGTTCCAGTCTCCAAGGTCTAAAATTCAGGAGATTTTTCAAATCTGAGGTCTAAAATCCGGGATATTTTCAAAGTGCACCCTCTATCTTAAAATACTACCACTACTACTACTACTACTACTGCGTTTTATGATGGAAGGGCCGAAGAAACAGGCCAGAATGGTGTTAACTAGGGTCAATTACGATAAATTTAGAATCATTTATGTTATTTTTTATATTAAAAGTATTGTATTTATTGATTAAATGTTATTCTAAGCCAAATTATGGTACTAGAACATGTTTAAATTTTAACAGAAATTCGGGAGATTTCTTTAAAAAATTGGGAGACTGTTAAAAATTTCGGGAGAGTCCCAGACAAATCGGGAGGGTAGGAACCTCTGCTAAATTAATGAAGTAATATAACAATTCTATATATTTTGTTTTTTATTTAACAGCCTGCAGATAATGTAATAGCATATATTGAGGAAGGTTGTCGTATGCAAGCACCCGAAGACTGTCCTGAACACATATACCAAATAATGGAACAATGTTGGAAACTGATTCCAGAAAAAAGGCCGACATTTTATCGCATATCAAGTCAACTGGATAGTTTAACACCGTTCTTCTCATCTTGAGCATAGGCACACATTGCCGATTAATGTTTATCATAGATCTATTACTTAAAAACTAGATGGTGAACTTTCATCAAAATCGTATTTCAATGGAAGCGCCTACTAAGAATAATGTGTGTCTGGAAGCCACGGAATCAAATCGGTCATGCCAGTTTCTAAGTCGACAACTACGCCCCAAATATTTAAAGTTTGAATCTGAGCTGTCCAAGTCACACACATTGCTACGGTGTTAAGTTCACCATCTAGTGGTTATAATATACCTGATTGCCATAGATTTATTATTTAGCAACTAGATCTAGGAGTTGGTCTTACAGGGGATTGCAATCCTACAATGTAAAGTTCACCATCTAATGGTTATAATAAATCTCATTACCATAGATTTATCATTTAACAACTAGATCTTGGAGTAGGTGCCTACAGGTTATTGCATTCCTACAGTGTGTCCCTACAGATTCCTACAGAACAAAGTTCACCATCTAGTGGTTATAATAATTCTATGATAATCTTCAAGGCTTGCTTCGTTTCTTCTTGGAATTAAAACTAAATATCAATTTAACAAACTTTCAAGAATGCATGTGGTTTGTTGAAATCATGTCTAAAATTTGTTGCTATATATTTTATATTTATAGATAAATTCTTCATTTTATATTTGTGTGTGAATTGGAGTTTAACTTTCTAAGCACATGGAATGTCTTGTAGTGTGTTATCCTGCCTTCTCAATATTGACGATGCTCTGTTAGGGGAAAAATGTGAGGTGTCGTGACAAAATGAGTCCTGTTGTACGCCATGTCATTTTGAGATATTCACAAAAATAAACAGAAAGTCATAATTTCACAAAAATGAGATTCCTGTTGTTTTGTTAAGTTTAGTAATTAAATTTTGTGATTACAAATTCCTGTTTATGTTTATTTACAATAAACATGGAACTACATTTTGTAAAGGTTGTTTTCCAAAATCGATGGAAAAACATACAGAAAGTCAACAGTTTTTTTTATCTTTAAGGTCGATTTTCTCCAAAGTGTGTTTTCATACACCAATGTTTTAAAATGAACCTCATTTAAAAACCAATTTAAAGCTTATCTCTTCTATCCAAATGTGACTATAGCTCAATTTGGGTTTTTTGTACAACACGACTCATTTTGTGGTGACACCTCAAAAATGTCATTGCATCTTGGACAATGACGTTTAATCAATATTATTATAAACCTACCATTTTTTGGTAATACAATGCACAACACAAATCCTGAATACCGCCCTTAGTTGGCGTGTCTCTCCTCCGATTTCATCAAGCAAAAATGTGAGGTGTCATCGCAAAATGAGTCTTGTAGTACAGAAAAAGCAAAATTGAGTTATTTTTATATTCTAATAAAAAAAGCTTTAGTGTACGCACCGAATTATCTGGCAAGTAGACCACAGTGGCGGACCTAGGATTTGGAAAAGGGCGGGGGTGGGGGGGGTCGTGTTGCCGCTCCAAAAATAACTTTTTTTTTAATGGAAATGTTTGGGAACTTCATAGAGGTCTCCTGCCTTAATAATGTTGGCGTTCTGCAATTTTTTTCTTATTTTTAAATTTTCCTATTCTGAGAAGGAAGGGGGTGGCTAGCCACCCTATTCACCCACGCCCCAAGATCTGCCACTTGACCAAGCCACTAATCCAGAGTGTAACTTGTGCTTCCTGCAAGACCCAGATTATCATAAGCTATGCCTCATACACTTGACTGATTTTTACCTTGTTTCATAAGTTTTCCAATCAAAATTCACAATCGGTCTGCATTGGCCAATTAATTATGGATGACTGGTTATGACTTACGCTACACCTTGTATCTGAACATCCTGTTTATGTTTTCGAACTCAAGATCCTGGGTTTCCAAGACAAGTGTCTAAACCACCAATTTTATTGTCACATTTCAAGGAACAATAGAGGGGGGTAAGTCAAGTAAGAGAATACAGAGATGCAAAAGCTATGCTCGTCGGTTGGTCTGGCTGGCATGTTGATTTGGCTATTTGGTTGGTCAAAAGTTTTTGTATTCTTTGGACCTTTGTTATTCATGTGAAATTTCTTAATAAAACTTATGGTGATGTTATAGAATAACAGTAACTCCAAATAAGTCATCATCCTGATGATATAAAGTTGAAACGTTGAGAAATCATTGCCTCACTTTCCTTATTTTGATTTACGGTTATTCTATGTTGTTTAAGCTTAATCAGTGCATCTATTGGTTTTAGGGATGTTATGGTGAAGTGTAATTGTTATATAGATGAAATTTTGAGTTTGATAAAAATCATTGTAAAGAAGTTTGATGAAATCTTAGATAGGTGTGGATGGTACATAGAATAAAGGGTATGTTCAGGCTCGACGATTAAGTGGAGCGTAACATACACAGCAAACGAATTAGTCAGCAATTAGCATCACTAATCCAGAGCATAACTTGTCGTTCCTTCAAACCCCAGACTACCAATGACTGGTCATAAAAAAATCACTGGCGACAATTTAAAAAATGCTTGACTTATGCTACGCCTTGTATCTTAGATTATGCCTTGCTTACATTGCTTCACTTAAGGCCAGAATCTGAACATACCCAGAGATTTAGGATGTTAAAGTGGAACTTCGATTTTACATACTGGCAGAGGCCAGAAGGGGTATGTAAACCCGATGGGTTGTAAGATTTAGTGATGGTATTTTTATAAGTTTGTTCATTACTTATTTCCTCATTTATCTACTACTACCCATTGTTTAAGCCTAGGGGATTTTCAATATATCAAAACCAATGGATATTGGTTAACTTGAATACTGTACATATTTAACGCTATGTCCAGTTAAAATTTATGTTCTATTTTAAATACTTCAACAATTTTTAGGTGAATTTACAGGTATGTAAAATCGATGTTCCACTTTACTACAATTTTAATTTAATTCTATTAGACAATTATCTTTAAAGTAACCGTCCCTAATTCTTTTCTCATTTTTAATTTATTGTTTAGATATTTAGACATTTGCACAGTTGGTATCACAAAACTTTGCCAAAAATGTTGATGGATAGGGATTTATCTTATGCTATTTATTTTTTAGTGTATCTTGTCAACATTCTTCTTTAATACCAAAGAGAGAATGTGTTGTATATTCTTTCTTTTTTATAAACTTAAATTTTAGAGTACTTAATTTTGAACAACTTAAATTCACACTAAAATAGATTTTAACATTTTTTTTTCACTATGACATTACAGCGCCCTCTATTGTAGGTGGGGTTAAAGGGTAACTCTGAGATTAAAATTTCTATGGTTAAATCTATAGAACCATTAGTTGTGAGCTAACGGATAAATAAAATTTTACAACATTCAGACAATGATATAATGGCGAAAAACATGTTGCAAAGTGAGTCCCAAATCAAAAGTGGGTCTACTACTTAAATTACACAGTGTAATAGAATAGGAAAATTAGAATTTTTGAAAGGATTGTGCTTGAAAACCAAAATCGATTTACAGATTTAACTCGCATAAACGGAAAGATCAACTAAATTCACATTAGAACAGGTAATTTTTATTGTGATTTTTGATTTTCCTATTCTTTAGCATTGTGTAATATGAGTAGTAGACCGACTTTTATTTAAAACCCATCTTGGAAAGTGTTTTTCTTCATGATTTCATTGTCCTAATGTTGTGAAATTTTGTCACTTAGTTCACAACTAATGGTTTTATTGGTATGTCCATAGAAATTTTAATTCTGGTGTTCCCCTTTAATTGTGATGGTGCTATTGAGGTAGAGCAGACAACCTCAAAACCTGATATTCTAAGATATTAAACTATTCACAGTCATTCCCACATAAAATTATGCAAATCAGAGGTAGTAACCTCAAGGTATCTATAAGAATATATAAAACTACGTTTGAAAGGGACCAAGATAAATCGTTTTTTATTTTTTTGATTTTATGATATTTTATATCAAGGAGGTGTTGAAGCATTTTGGTGCAAATTCCAGACATTGTCACAGACGTTCCAACCTCTGAGGTCTAAAATTCGGGAAATATTTCACAGTGCACCCTCTATCTTAAAATACTACCCCTTCTACTGTGTTTTATGACGGAAGGGCCGAAAAACAGGCCAGAAAAGTTTTAACTAGCATCAATTACGATTTAAAAGTACTTTATTTATTGATTAAATGTTATTCTAAACCAAATTATGGTACTAGAACATGTTTAAATTTTAAAAGAAAATCGGGAGTTTGCTCTAAAAAATCGGGAGACTTAAATTTTTGGGAAACTCCCGGACAAATCGACCTCTGCTGAAGGAATGAACTTAAGAAGGCAACTACTATTTCTGAGCATCTAGAAGTGACAGTCATGCTATGCCAATCATTAAGAGCTTCTGTTCCTTGCGTTCTCGCCAGATCCAACGATAAAATAAAATGTTCCATTTTGCAATGTGAGGGTTGTCTGAATAGGGCTGAAAACGGATTGAGTGATGGTGTCCGTGTCATTTTGGTTTATATACAGTTACAGATAGCTGCACAAACTGAAGTGTACTTAAAAATCACACTCATCCGTTGATTTGGCCTAGCTTCAAATTCTATTTCTATGTAATGCTTTAAAAATCACAAAGCCTATGTAGCTGAATGTTGTCGACTGATGCTTTAAAAATGACACTGAAGTCAACATTTGAATAAAGTTTTTGCATAATGGGTACTTAAATGGTTTTTACCAAAATTTGCACTTCTGATGTAATTTGGCATTGACCAATTGCAGTTGCCTGTAAGTTTTAAGTCCGCCTTATTATGCACTTTACCATGTTAAGCGCGTTTGAGGCTTTTCGCACAATGCACTATATAAGCCAATGTTATAATTACTATTACGGTATTAATCATTGTGTAGTGAAATTGTGGAATCTGAAAAATTAACACTTGATTGATGCAATAAATTGGTGCATCTTAAAACTTCTTAAATGATATTTTGTATTCCCAGTGGACTATATTTGTTCAGTGTGAACACAACCTTGATGCAATCCCACTATAATTTGTCTTGGTATAGCATGACATTGAAACTAAATGTTAACAAAATATTGTTTGTGTCAGAACGATGTAATTACTGTATATACATATATCAAATAAATTACATAGTTTGCATGGCAGAATATATTCTTGTGTTGTAAATTTCTAATTCGTGGACATGACTAGAGTACTTTTAGATTTTGTATACCTACAAACTTTTTTCCCACCAATGCGCGAGACAAACCCCTCCACTAGTGCTGGGCCATATTTTCTCAGATTTCGATCCGTTAAGTAAAAAGAAAAACATCTGCCCATTTTTGGGGCGTTTCTGTGTAAATCGCCACGGTTTTGGGTGCAATTTTTAACATATTTTGCTCAATATTGTCTCATGCGCGATTAAATTTTGTTATGTGCGCAATATACGAAATAAGCATACGAAATAAGCTCCAAGGTGCGAGAATCACACATAATGCATTAGTGTTGGCTGGTATACATTATGCGACTTGGGATCCGACATTACAGTAGTTGCTGAACTAAATGGGGTACGCTATAAGCCACTTATAAATACACATCTGTGGCATTGGTACGCTATAAGCCACTTATAAATACACATCTGTGGCATTGGTAGTAAGGAAGGTTAATTGCTAATGAGCTACCATTTGGATTGACCTTGTCAATCAGTCTGCAATTGGAAAAAATACAGGCGAACATTCATAGAAAAAACATGGCCTCTTTATTGCAAGGGTAGTTCAAATAATTTTTAAAGTTTCATTATTATTATTATTATTATTATTATTATTAAATTATGTTGTTTTAACCAGTTCAATGTACTGTAGTAGTATTATTATGAATATACTAGAGGACATGGATTTTATTTTTGAAGACGTATCTCCCTCAAAGGCATCAATATTAAATCACTGTCTTTATGAACATCAGGGTGTCATGTAATAAACTGGAATCGCCTGTGGTGAAATGCCACTGAGCAAGCCCGTAGCCGGGGGTGCGTTGGGTGCTGACGCACCTCCCCAAATTCCCAAAGGTCTATTTTTTCCAACCAGTAAAAGGTTGGAAACAAGAAAGAATAAATATTACTGAAAGTAACATTAAATATATAAAATTGTGTCCCTATTTTTGTCCCAAACGTGTTTTAGACCGTAAAAACGCAACAATTTCTTTGGCCCCTTGACCTCGACTGGGGTCCCTCACTGTCCCCCCAGCCCTGGGTCTTGCTTCACTCGCACCTGGTACACACAATCCTAGGTACGGCCCTGCCGAGAAGAGGGGTTATACTTGCAATGATATGGCCATCCACGATGCAAAGCCCCACCAATGGTGAGAGATACCCGGCCTACACAGTCTACAATATAAATCATCGCACTCAATTTACATTTGAGGAGATCAAACCATGAATGTAATCGATTATCCGAGTATTGGTTTTTCATACTATTTATTGCTTGTAATAAGAAATAGGCAATTTTATATTTAAAGCTGGAGTATGCAAGAAAGCGGAAGAATGGAAAATGGCCTTGAATCTGGTCGGCCAAGAGAGGAATGTTGGCATGTACAGATTGCGAGATCCATTCTATACCTGCCAACTTTTTTTGCCTCAAATGCGCGAGACAAACCCCGCTCTCCAGTGCTGGGGCACATTCTCTCCCATTTCGGTCTGAAAAGAAAAAAAACAAACCATTTGTTTTGTTTTGACGATAATAGGGAGGCGCGCGCCGGT
>JAOTQE010135517.1:0-11908 GCA_025631205.1 Nesometra sesokonis
GTAGACACTACCAAATTTGCTGCCCACAGCACAAGGTCAGCAAGTGTCAGTAAAGTGAGCAAGTCGATACCGATGGACGTTATCGTTAAACATATTGGGTGGTCGTCTGACTCAATGTTTAGAAAGTTTTACAATAAGCCAATTGTTCCATCACATGAATTTGCAGAAACCGTGCTAAAATAAATAAAGGTTACCGAAAGTTGAATTATTTGTGCCATGGTTTATACTTGTGTACATTCAGGCTTTAAAGTCTCATGTTGACCTTGAAGTAGCAGCGCTGCTGATATGGTAGAATTAAAAATTAAACGAGCCTTACCTGTAAGGTGATGTTTGATGACAATTCTACCAGATCAGCAGCGGCACTTCAGGGTTAACATGCCCTCCCTGCTCATTTTGTCCCTCCCTATGATTGTTTGCGCTTGCGCTATCTTCATGCACACAAGGATTTAAAGTATGCTTCACGGCGACTAGTGCGCCTCTCATGTTAACCCTGAAGTGCCGCTGCTGATCTGGTAGAATTGCCATCAAACATCACCTTACAGGTAAGGCTCGTTAAATTTTTAATTATATGAAATTTGTTTGACCTGATTTTTTATAGTTACAGTAAAAAGCTTGTCAATTTTTTATGTTTGTTAATTAATTTTATAGCTGAACATTCATGTCTGATAAATATAATTTTACACAGCTAATAAAAATGTCTAGTTTATATTCCCGCAGTGATAAAGTGTCCAAGGAAATGATCACTTCCTTCTCTCAGGCATTTCATGTAGAGTAGAGCTCTATCATTACCTGATGTCCTCTTTCGAAATATAAAGGAAATGATCATTAGGCCTTCATCTAATTAAGCATACTTGTATATGATTGACCTTCCTATTTTAATAAAAGCACTTGGTTTGTTTAATGAGTAAATAATTTACTTATTTTGTCCGTTCAATATTATTGTATTTAATGAGTAAATGATTTAATAATTTTAACCATTCAATATTGATAATTTAGAAAATAGAAAACAATTGTGGTATACTGTACAGTTCCCAATTTAAAATATTTGACTTGCTGCAGTATTGTTCTGGTCCTGAATTTATCAGTCTCATCTTACAAAAAAGCGAGATTATGCGAAAGGATGGGAACGGCCTGGTCCGTGGAATTTACGTTAAGCCCCGCCCATTGTTACCGCTGGTGGCGCCAGGAATTCGGCAATGGCAGGGCAATGCTCCCCAAAGGGAGGGCACCCCCGACAGATATGGCAAGTTTAAGGTGGGCGTGTTCACAGTTTTCAATTTGACCAAAAAAATGTTACTTGCCGTATTTTGCATGTCTTCTTGGACCGTTTGGTATGTTGGTGGCTCAACTGGACCTACAAAGCTCCAGACGAAATCTTAAATTTCTTCCCGACGGGGGAGGGGGAAAATGGCTCCCACGGGGGCTGTAGCGCCGCCACTGGTTTTTACACTGCACATATCTTATATATCTTGTCTCTAGGATTGCGGCAAAGCTGAACATTTGCTGTTCACTGTAAACGTTAACTAAACATGTACTATTCTTAACTCTATTAAATTTAAAAAGTGAAATTTTGGGAGCATTCATTTTATCATCTTATAAACTTTTTAAAACTATGAAGCTTTCAGTATGGTAGATTAATATGTTTTAGTCAAAGAGTAACATGTAGGGTTCGTCTTCCGCGAAGCATAAGCCTGTCTATCTTTTTGTGGCTGACTGTCCTGCTTCGTAAATTCTTTTTTGCATCAAATCGAAAAACAATAGAATGAACCTCAGTGAATTACCAATATGAATATTGTACTGATAATGTTTTTATCTTGGTTTCATAATCTTCTGTCAATTTAATCTTCTTTCGTCATCAGAAAATTTAAATAGATTGCATTACTAATTGCGGTTTTCATTTTGTAATGAAATATTTTATGATGATATTTGGGCTAAGCATGTTTGATAAATGTACCCCCTGGTCCTTGAGAACAACTACATCCAATTCCAGACCTGTAGCTTATTAAAACTAGTAATTTAGATCTCCTACGCTGGTTGAGGTATACCTGCTAACGCTTACACAATCTGCTTAATTCTTGCACATGGGTATCCTTTTTGGACATTTCATGCTTACATCATTTCCTCATTCATGCGAAGAATTTGTCAGAAACTGTAAAGCTAATACACTTATAATAAGACAAGCGTCACCTACAATTTTTAATTAAATTTTGTTATGTGCTTTATCTTATGTGTAATTTTACAACATGATGTTAGTTAAGTTTATTTGAAACCTGTACTGTAACTTCGTTTATTTTCATTTTATTCATAATTAAGTACAGTAGATAAATCTGGGCATCATGGGAGACCAGTACAAATGTATTGAATGAGCTTTCCAAAACAAACAATAAATAAAATAACATAAATCAAAATCCCAGGAAGTATTCAGTTGCGATTCGATTTCTGGGCCTGTCATTATCGGTAATAAATAAAATAATTTAATATTTTTAAAACTAAAATGAACATTGCAAAATTCACAAACTTGGGAACAAAATACAGACGAGAAAATACAAAACTTTTAATGAGAGAATATTTAGGGATTATTTTCAATTTTTCGTATACTTTTCTGCTTGAAAATTGTTAATTTAGGAGGTATTTCTTGTAAATTTCCCTTTCAATTTTTACTGCAAGGATAAAGTAAAATGTTTAGAGATTATCACAGTTGGATCAATACCAAGTAACTGAGACACTGTAATATGATTGAATCCCGCATACAATCAATGAACTACGACAACGTGTAAGCATTAACATCAACCACATTGATTCATATTGACGGGATGTTGTGAACGATAATGCATTTGATTAAAACATGATAGCCGTTTAGCCACTCGTCCTTCCGTCAACTGTGAAATTCATTTGGTTGACAGCAAGCAAAATAATTATTCCTTGAATTATGCTTTTAATTCACAGGAACATTGCACATCATTGATTGATAATTTACATTTTAATACGAACATAGAGCCTTCACTTTATATTTTAAGTAGACATAGTCGACAAATTTTAAATTTAATAGCCCTAGGCCTTTATAACATCACTCTATGTACTTTTGAATCCTTGCCAGTTCGTTTTGAATCAGTATGTTAGCCTGTCGTGTTCAATCGTATCCTGAGCTTTAAATAACATGGTTATTCCTTGTCCTATGACTTGTCTAATAATGATAATGTGATGACATTAATGATGCAACTGTTAATGTTAGCTGATAGTATGAACAAATAATAAATTAATGTTGTGCTTATTTTATTGATTTCTTAGCCTTTTGAAATTCTGCACACACTATTGTGGGTTACAAATCTATGACTCTATCTTACCTATTTATGTTCACCTACAAAAAACAACCAGTTGTAGCTAAAGTGTTTTTCTTTTGACGAAGGTTACAAGAAAGGTCATAATAAAGGGGGCAGCATTTATAAAACAAATGTAAAGAATATCTCGTACACGATACCATGGTCCACGCATCATAAGATAGTAAATTAGCCCATATGGGATATGGGACGTGACTTGTTCAAATGGTTAGATGCTACAGTAAATAAAAATTATTGAAGCTTCATGGCCAGTGTCTACTTAAATGCTCATTTAAATAAAATAAAAATGACCCCTTTCGCCAAATTGGCTAAATGAAAAATGGTTCATTTTACCCCTATTTTTATGATCGCTTTGAAAGATTTAGCTAAAAGATTTATAATTTGGCTAAACAAAATCAGCAACCTTTAGCCAGTTTGGCTAATGCATGCAATTTGGCCTACCAGCCATAAGGTGCATAGTGCTTTAATGTTTGTTTCAATAGATGAAATAGAGTAATATTTAAATGCTTGAAATTTAATTCACACAAAGTACAGTATTCTTAATTCATATTAATTGCTGCAACTACATTATGGTTAATAGGTCTTGATGCAGTACATGCAGGATGGTGTTTGAGTGAGAGACAACTGTCACTTAACCTTTGGTGGTGATGTCGACCTTTCACTTGATGGGAACATTTCATTGTCATGGAAGGTGATTAATGTTTTATGAATGTAGAGAATTTGTATGAACTGAAATACTATATAGTGAGAATATAGATGTCCAATTTACGGTAGTAGAAATTTAACTTAGCGATTGTAAGTTAATGGAAAATGCATTGCAATTTGGGTTGAAAAATAAACTTAATTTTGAAGACTCTGGCGGGTTTGACTGTAGTGCATAGAATATGATAATTAAAATCTTGTAAATTATTCAAGTGGCCAATTTTCCCCGTGTTTTTATTAATTTGTTTTGACAATACTGTATTTTAAGTGGGTGACGCTTTCTGCAAAGTTGCAGCCCACATCAACAAAATGAATACAGTAAAAATTTAACACGATTGAAAAATATAATTTAAAAAAATGCCTATGTACAAAACATAATAAAAATATTGTATCGTATATAAATATATTATGCTAATAAAACTGGCAATTCAAAAATATAATTAAAATCATTTAGCAATTAAGGAACAATTAGATTTGAATTGAAAATAGTTTTAAAATAGCCAAAATAGTGAGAGTTATTAAAGAAAAACTATATTTGGAGCAAGGTAGCTAAAGATAGTTTAAATAAATTTTAATTTTGGTCTAGGATCATCCAGATTGTTATGAGACAGAAGGGGTGGGATAGTAATATGGCATTGAGGGAGATATGAACAATGATAGATATTCTGGTACCATCCTTTAAATAATTTGATGGCAAGACAAATAAGTTGAAATTGAGTAGGTACAGTGACAGTCTTAGGCTGCAAAAATACAGAATATTGAAGATGTAATGTAGTTAGACTTATATAGCGCCTTATACTTTATAGTTTCAAGGCACTGTGGACTAGATTTTACACATTCATATGACTTTCTACTCCACTAAGGGTCACGTCATGTCATGCAACAAGTACTTGCTTGCACTAGCGCCCATTCATCTGTCCACAACAGGGGTATTGTATGCAGCAGTACATCGGGGTAATCCCCTACTCGTCTCATGTTCTGTGTTTAGTGCACACGAGCCGTATGTGTACACTGGGCCTACGGTTTATAGTCCTTATCCGAGAAGACTAGTTCCACCACCAGAACCATTGTGCGAGCGCGCCTCGAACCCAAGCTGTTGTTATTGCTATGGTTCACAGTTTCCTTGACTTGGTCATACAACTCACAAATATGCAGTTTACCAGTAATGATGGAAATTAGGTTTGATACCATCTAACATCACCTTTGAGTTTATGAACATTTTGCATTTCTATGCTTTTATTGATATCTGTTAGGACATGCGTTTGTCACATCCTACGTGTGCGTCGTCTGTATCAAAATCAGTTGAATATAGATTGTAGAATGCATGCGACGCCCGTCATGGCTGAGCATGTTTATTTTTCACGCACATTCTACATTCCACGTTTTCGCAAATCGAAAGCTTGTTGATGAAAGGTTGTGCTCCAGCAAGTGTGTGTGTATTATGTATTACATAAGATTGTTGCCAATTATTAAATGTTTATGTGAAATTATGTTGTTGTTTATAGAGATGATGAGTTGTTTATTATCAGTGCATTGAGGCATTCCAATTTACATGATTTCATTTATTTCTGTATTAAATATTTATTAGTATGTAGTCAGTTCAAAATGTCAGACTTGTCAAAGATGTGAAAGATAGTTTTGTCAGCATACATTTGTCATAAAGTGGTTAACTTTAAGAAAGTCATTTATAAAAATGTTAAAAAGTGGTGGGCCTTCCGGCATATCCGATGTTAAGGTAAGTGAGTGCAAGGTTATTAAAAGAAACTTGATCTGTTCTGTTTGTGAGAAATAAAGTATACCATAGTAATGATGTGTTGATAATCGCATAAATGGGAATTTTTCGAAGAAGGATCAGAAGTCTTAAGTCTATGAAGGGAAGTCCAGTGAGAAAACCATTTTTAATATCAGTGAGCCAGAGGAGGATTGTTATAAACAAGCCATCAACTGGTGCTCTTAACATACAGTATCAAGTCGGCCTTAACACGTAGACTGGCTTACTGTATCAAAGCCACCCCATTTAGGCCATTTCTATAAAAAAGTCTTTCCTAAAACTGCGTTGAGTATTCAATCTCGAATAAACACTCCATAGTAACAGTGGTTGGGGGCGCTATTTTAGGTAATTACATCACATTTGATTTTTTTACGAAAATTCATATGGTGTATGTTTCAACAGTAGTATTATATCAATTTAATAAAACGGGCAATTCAAGATCAAATAATGCTGTCACCATAGAGTAAGTGATTTAAAGCCTCAAATCGGGCTTTAATATTTAAGACCACTAACTGTTAAGACTTGGGTATAGCAATGGTCTATAATTAAAGACCATGCATGACAATTGTAGATGGTCTTGACATTAAAGACTGTCTAAAGACCGCATAGCAATCTGCCCCTTGAGTCATATTAGTTAAAACAGACGGTTGAGCAGTAAACAGTAAAAAACTGATTAACTGTGGCAGATATGTAACTGTGTTCAATTAAAACATTACAAGAATTTACTACATTTCCATCATTGTGTTGTAAATTTGCGAAAACTGGGTATATTATTTTGTTACACATCAAACAGCGAGTTTTCTTGCCATAATTACAGCCTCTTCATTTCTCTAAGTCGTACTATGACTTGCAAAAGGCCATGAATTGTTTAAATGTTAGCCAGCTTTGACTGTATGTATTGACAATTTTATACTGTTTTTTATCTCTTTCTCTTAGTCGTGGGATATTTTTTTCCGAAATGCAGAAAAAGGAGCAGCTCCTGGTACAGCCTACCAAGCCCCGCCCTCCATGATGGGTGTGGTGCCCTCTGGAGGCAGTATGGTACAGTCTCCGGCCATTGACCGTCGTGTCATAGAAGACCATTTAAGTGTTCAAGCCATCATCAGATCTTATCAGGTTAGCCATTAAATTATTTTCAATTATTATAGCATTTATTTTGAAACTTTCTGGATTCTGTTGTCACAAATTTAGACAAAGTCATACAACGGTAAATTATTTTTTTGTAAGTTTCATTCTCTCAAGAGCCTAAGAGATTCCTTGAAAGTTTCTGCGAGATTTCCAGATTTAGCTCTATTTTCTTTATTGTTATTCAATAAATTGGAAACAATGGTAAGAAGTTTTACTGTATTTGACCAGAAAACATTTTTTTTTTATTATTGATTGTACTAAACAGTACTGGCAATCACTAGAGTCAACCAGAGTCAAAACAACATCTTACCACCAAGTATTTTCTTGCTTAAGAATAAGGTATACATTTTAATGCTTAAATTCTTTGAGAAATTGTTGAAAATTCTAAATGATTAATAAACCATTTCACAGTTTCAACTGCGCATGTGCAAGATTAAGATCAAGTCATAAAACGACGCGCGGCAATAATATTCTTTTCAATAAGCCACACATCGTTTTATGACTTGACGCAGTTGAAACCGTGAAATGGCTTATTGCACGCGACACACAAATGTGTATCTCTTCTAGTCTCTCCGTGGGGTAGTGTCAACTATATGAGATGCCACTCTGTCCATGAATAATCCAGTATTCATCTAGAGTTTTCTCCAATTTCTCAAAGAATTTAACCTTTGAGATGCATTTTATTTTTCGTAAGCAATTTTCACATAGATAAACAAGGGCATATATCCAGAATTCCACCATGGGGGTTGCCAGCGACTTCACAGCCCAAAATGTTGCCCTATCTAACATACATGCATACATAAATTAATCTTTTCACCATATTTGTTCTAAACAAACTTAGATTAGGTTACCTTGTGGCAAAATTAGCTGGTAACTGCAGTTCAAACTACCCTGAATCCAAATCCAAAAAGGTCGGCCCATAAATACAAAAGCTAAACTAATCCTAAACCTTCAACTGTACTTTTGGCCGTTGCCTCCAAAGAGTTCATCCGCCCTTTGATTCAGTACTTTTTCTTACTGCAGGGTGACCATTTGCACCCAACCACTTCAGTGGTCTCTAAAGACCACAAAATGGTGGTTTTGAAACATTTTGAGAGTCCAGTTCTCTCACTTTGAATTTCGTTTCCTCCTACTGTGCCCTTCTTTCTGCCAGGTGGCCCTATGATGAGGTGAACTTCAACTAGTTTTTGGTGTTGCCACATCAATGCCTGAAACCTCTCTGGATCCTCCATTGGTAAATACTTTCTGGTCGTAAGATTTTGTTTTGTATTGATCTGTAGTGGTCTCCGATGGTTCTCTAGTTGTTACCAGTGTTTACAGTGGCGTTTAGAATGACTCATTTATACTGCTTTTAACATAACTAAATAAACAAAACAACCATAAACTATAAGTCTCCATATTATTAAGATTAAATAAACAATTAAGTACTAACACAAGAACATGGTATTATTTGTTTTTCTTTATTAACTTCTTTTCAGATATTAGATTACCATATCATCAGCCCTTTTATAATCAAAACTGTAGATGTGAATATCAATTATTTTAATAATTAATAAAAATATAGTATTAACAATATGTTTATTATGGGTTAACATTTCTTCGTAACCATAGAATATATACCTAACATTTAGTTATCATGATTATTTTCTTTTTATAGTGAATTACTTTTTAAAGTAAATTGAATATTTTGAACGGCAGGTGGATTTATTATAATATTGTCTTGACTTGAACATGTAAAATACCAGCATAATCGGCGTTTTCCCAACATCATAAAGCTCATAATACTATATTAGTAACCACTCAATTTTAATAACCCACTGTTATCTATAATACTAGCCCACTACTCCAACAGTAACCTATGTGGTTTACTAAAGAATCGCAAAACCTGTAAACAAAATAACAAATCAGAATTGTTCCCAATTAACATGTTTATTCGATTAAGATAAACATTTTTGCAATGTGATTACATTGATAAATATCAAACAAAAGAAGGCAGACATATGTAATAAAATTAAATCAACAAAAAATGTTTACTTGCACTTTACATTTCAAAAGGCAGCGATGGCTGGATCTCAAATTAACAAAATTTGGTAAGCAAAAGCTAAAATATAAACATGAAGTAAAACAGCCAGAGATAGTGTACTAACGTTTCGGCTATGAATTTGAAGCCTTCGTCAGAGTTACTTGCACTCTATAGTTAATTCTTTCAATTAGTGATGTGAAAAGCTGGGTATATCAACGTGCCTAGGTTAATCTTAGTAATCCCCTACTCTAATAATAACCCCTATTCTAATAGTAACGCACCCTAAAATCAAAGTATATTAACCAGGGGTTACTATTATAAGCTTTATGATCCTCAGAGTGTCGTGATACCGTGAAACTTGGAACTTTTTGACAAAATGATTGACATTTAACCATATGAATGTCACAGAATGCCAAATATTATTATGTTTGGAATATCTTCCATGCTCTTATAGTTTCAGAGTGCAAATTTACGGTATTTTAAATGCCACCTCATAGTACCTTGCGTCCATCCACACCATGGCTTTTGACGCTTCCTGTACCCTGATGCTTTCCTTCAGTATAGTGCTGGACAGAATACTGATAGATTGTGGTCTTTCTATAAGATATATACTCCCACTTATTTGTTAACTTATGACTTATGAGTTTAAGAACATTTTTCATAATTTTTTTTTTTAATTTTGAAATTTTATTTTATCATGTTTCATTTTATCGATAACTTTATTTTACCATTTTTGTTTTATCATTCTTTTTTTTTAAATAAGTTCAATGTTGTATTTGTAATTTATCTTTTTGTAAATCTTGCTGTTTTAACCAATGATAATCATTCTTTCATAGTGTTCTCTCATTCTTTAACCAATCACGGACATTGTCTTTGCAGATTAGGGGTCATCATTTGGCTGCTCTGGACCCATTAGAAATCAGTTATGCATGTATAGAAAAGCCGCCAGAACTACTTATGACTGATTATAAATTTGGTAAAGATAATTTAGTGCCACAATTTCTATTTTAGTTTCAGACAAATTGGTAAAAGATGAAAGCAGCTAAATTAGGGGAATTTACAGAAAATTGAACAAATTATCTTTCAATAAAAGTAATGTACAGATATACCAAATACTGTATATAAGTATACTTTATAAATCAAATGAAACATACACAGCTATTGTTGTCATATTACCACATTACTTGTTTGCATTTAAAAAATTAATAAAAAAAATATAACAGAAAGGTAATCATGGACAATAAAAAAAATGCAGACAATATGAAAGAAACAGTTACCTTTTAATAAATAAAATGTTTAACCTATCCCAATATCAAAACAGATAATTTTTAATTTTGTGATCATTATACGTGCTTTAATTATGTCATAAATTAATTGTTCAAGAAGATTTTTTCATAGTATAATAGTTCGCTTCTATCCAACCAAAGTAAATAGCAACTATTGCTTCATTGTCTACAAGTTACATCTCTTTCCATTAAACACCACCAATCATTTCTACTGGATGTACCCCTCATCCAGGGGAGGACCTAGCAGAGCTGGATAGAGGAGGTCCAATGCCTAATAGAGAGGGGGCCCGGTGCCAAATTTTGTATACTTTCTAGCGGTCTAGGGTCCTCCCCAATCCAATTTTCAAACAAGATAGTTGATTATTTGTGTCTGAACTAGCCGGCGCAAGTCACTAATTCGGAGCGTAACTTGTGTTTGCTGCAAACCCCGGTTTAGCGTAAGCTTCGAGGCCACGCCTTATACACCTGAATCGTTTTGTCCTTGTGTTGCACATTGTCCAATCACAATCTTCATTTGATCTACATTGGCCAATATTTACGGATAATTTGTTATAGAAAAACCACTGGCGGCAATTTTAAAATTGCCTATAACTTGTGCTACACCTTGTGTCTGAACATTTTGGTTGTTATGCAGCAGATTAGCTTACGCTATGCTCCGCTTAAGCCATGAATCTGAACATAACCAGAGTTGCTGTCATAGCTACATCATAAAGTACTACAGCACGTGTTTAAGTCATAGTTTGTCTTGTTAAATAAAGAGTGAGTGGAAGACGGTTAAATCCATTTAAAAAAACATTGACAAATAAGAGCATTGTATCATAGAGTTGTATTTACATTACAATCAATAAAGTCTGAGCTGTTAAGTCTTCTATATTATAATTAGTTTCTAATAATTTCTAATTTACGATTTAAAGAGAGATAGGGGATGATTTAATCCATTTTAAATGAACAGTAACAGACAAAATATCAATTGGTTATCATAGTTTTTAGTCATCAAGAATGTTCTAGTATATTTAATTTTCACTTATCAGAATTTAATAGTATATGTTTTTTCAAAATAGTAGTAGTTGAATAAATAACATTAATAGAGAGCTTTCGAATCATGACAATATGGAGTATACTGATGTCATACTAATGCCACACTGCACATTGGAGAACTGTGTGTTGAGTTGTCGCCCTGTATCTGGGACGGTCGTCAGGTTTATTTTCTTTTTGCGTTTCATGTCATCGAAAATTGAAAGCTCTCCAAAACATTTCAACACAAGTTATTAAGCTTAAATCATAGACTAAACAAAATTGTTACTTGTGTCTAGCCGTATCCTCCATCTAGCCGTCAGTGACCAAAATCTCCATTGAATAACATAGATGTCAGACTAATCAATTGTTTACTACTGTAAACTCTATAATGCCAAGGTAGGACCCATGTCATCTACTGTTTTCTCAGTTCAGGAGGATTTCCTAGCTTATCAAAGGTAAAGGTGTTCTTTTCCCTATCTGGTGACTGCGCCTCATCAAATAATCAACATATCCATAAAACAAATAAATATAAAGTTAAATTTGATGAAATTATTCTTCTTCAAATTAAGATTCAAGATTTTTATTGCTACTGAAGCCAGCTATGGGCTATTATCCGCTTCAAATTACAATAGTACATAAGACA
>JAOTQE010135528.1:0-11908 GCA_025631205.1 Nesometra sesokonis
GAGGCTTCCAGCCTTTTTATGGATTTTTGCTCATTTTAAGCATTATAATAATGCAAAGTAAGGGTAAATATTGTTTAGATATTATAATTTTGGGTGGAATGATCATAATTTATCTATTTCTTCAAAAATAAGCAAGTCATTTTCAAAATCATTTTTTGTCATTTTTCAGGTGACAATACATCTTTAACAGATCTGAGTCGACGGTGATACCGCTCACCTCCCTCATCTGGACCAAAAACTAGGCACCCACCGTAAAACAAAGCCACAGGAAGCATACTTTAATACCGGGTTCAAAAGATTAGAGTGCACATAGGCAATCTGGACATTCTTTTGCTAAGAAACCCTGTATCGAAAGTGCGGAATACATTTTGGTATGCCGCGTGTTATGCAAATACGGTTGTAGGCGTTTAAAAAAGCACGATTAATTGTACAGGGTTTCTACTGTATTATAGTCGGCCTATCGAATTACTATACAAATGTACTACGTGATACAAAACGCAGCGTTGATTTGCAGTCGTTGCAACGCGTTGGTTGTACAAGTACCAATGCGATATTATTATAGGCCTACAACATGGGGAAAAGAAATTTTGTTTTCTCCATTCCTACATCATTAAAATGTATCCCATTGGAATATTATGTACTTTAGACCTTGGAGCTTTACGCTTGGTCGCCTTTGGGGCCGGGTGGGAAATTTTCAAAGATTTTTCCCTTGATTCGATTAATATCAAGGTTTTTATCCTTTGTTATTCGCCTATCCCAAGGTCAAGAGTGCTTTAGCTAAATATCTCAGGGTCCAAAGTTTGTCGATAAAGATTCTCTTTTTGATGGTCGTTACCATTGGTAGCTTGAATGTCGCTGCTCCACCTTGCATGATATGCTGGTGGCTAGAGCGGATACGACTGGAATTGAACGTGGAGTTTCAAGTTTTTAAATGACAATTGTACAATCTGTTTCATTTGGTTATCTATCTTTATTTGAATGAATACAATAATGGCAATAATGGCTATTTATTTGAAAACGTACAACGCCTATCTTTAATACATACAAAATAATCCTGTCATACATAACTCCACCGATTTAAATATTAAATAACAACAACGCTTTCAAGACCAGCTTCCGTTCATAATTGAGTTGTTTTTCTTTTTCAAGTAAGCCTACGCAAATGACGTTTTGCAGAATACGGTACATCGAATTGCCATGCTAACTAATGACAATGTATAATTGTTCTCTGCTCAAGCAGGAACAGCGGCTACAAAGTTTGATAATTGATGTGTTTTGTAATTTTAAGTTATCATTACCGCGATCGAGTTTACTTTTGTAAGCTAATTTCACCTAAATAATGGTTTCTGTTTAACTTGCTTTCAGTGCTAACTGGAGCACATTAAACACATAATACCAATTAGACGATGCACATCGCCGTTATTTAGTCCATTATTCAAAACAAACTCGATTGCTCGCCACATTCTGCTCCTCTTTCCTTGCGGCCAGTTTCAATGGAATTCCCTGAAGCTATGCAATGTTTTATACAAGTATAGCCTGGGTGTAGTAGAATATGTGGGAAAAAAGTAAAGGAAAAATAATTTAATTTTGTTTTTTCTGATTCAGTATACTATAGTGCTTCAGAAAAAATCCCTATGTCTGGGGTTTGGGCAAAATTGTTTAGAGAAATTTAAAATTTTGACTACTTTTACCATAAAAAAGCTCCATATTGGCGCACTGAAATGGTGGTAGGGCAAAGACATCTTACTTTATATACACTTACAGTTGACCTATGACAATGAAAGATGGCATGGACTTACTTTTATAATAACTCTTTGATTTTCTTCTTAATTAAAAGGTTTATGATGACGTCATCATGCCATAATCCAAGATGGCGCCTATTTTTGTGGGAAAAACAATATTTTCCCCTTAAAACTGAATTATATCAGTATTAAAGTGCAAATGACACAATAATTCCAAGTAGGCCAAGTAAAATGTTTTCTATTTCGGTATTTCCGGATTAGATACTATGTAGTGCTGCAGAAAAAAATCCACATGTCTAGGATTTGGGAAATCATGTTTGGACAACTTCGAAATTTGGAATATTTTTTTCACATTTAAAGTTAACCTGTGACAATTAAAAATTCCAAGAACTGAACGTAATAACTAATCTTTGATTTTGGTTCTTAAATCATATTTTTATGATAACTTCATCAACCCTTAATTCAAGATGGCGGCCATTTTTGCCAGTATTTCCACTTATCTAAATGTTATCGTTATTAAAAATTTTAAAATAATTAAAATACCATGTGTCAGAAACAGGTTTCCACATGACATTTTAACTAGGCTATCTGGTATTCAAATTGACTTAAAATAATATTTTGAATAATGTGATATACAAATTGGTGTAAATTTCATTGAAAGTAGGTCATATGGCATTCAAATTGGCTCAAATTACATTCTATTACATATTTTAAGTAAACATAGGCTTAGGCCTATATAACAAGAAAATCAATTTAAAAACTTCATATTGTTGTTGAACACCTAAAAACGTGTGCAACCTAAACTAAATTATGCAAATTACTGCTGAACTTTTATTTTAAAAAATTGACAGTTACAAAAATGTAATACTATAAACGTTGTTAAAAATAACACATATGGCAATGTCATTAATCCAAAAATATGACATAAATGGCAGCCACTTTAAAATCCAGTAGGCCTATTAAAGCCATTTGCTATTGATTCCAAAATGATTCGCTGGCGTTAAAAGTGTAAGTGTACCTTTTAATTAGGCTACAGTAGCCATGACATTCTAACTACACTATCTGGTATTCAAATAGGTCAAAAGGTCACTAAGTATTCTAAGTGGTACTCAAATTGACCCAAATTGAAATTCTAAGTTGGCTATTTGGTAAAGTAGCCGACATGACAACAATAGGCTATCTGGCATTCGTATTGACCTGCATTGTAAATAGACCATATGGTATTCAGATTGGCTCAGTAGTCATCTGCATTTAAATTGGCCTAAACTATATTTTAAGTAGACTATCCGATATTTAAATTTGTCCAAATGATATTCTACTAGGCGGAATTACCGTATATGGCCCATGACTTTTTCCAATAAACACACTCTGCACTTGCAGGTGTTCTCATCATAAAAAACGGTATAACCGAAACCTGTAATAGGTGCTGAGCATATGCCTCCACGGAATGCTGTAAGGTCTCAATTAGGTTGTGTAGCATTGTACAGTACGTTTATATAACAAGGCTAAATTACCAGTCCGAAGCGGTGCGCGATACACCACTAGTAGAAGTAAAAAAATACTATATAATCATATCATTTTTATTTTTAACTTTCCCAGTAAAACTGCACGGAGATCAACACTCTACACTTGTAGGTGTTATCTAGACTGTAAAGCATGCCTTAGTGCATCATTGACTCCAACGTATAAAGTTTTCTCTCACTTGTACCACCATGAGCTTTAGATAATACGTATAACACAATGGAAAGCTGAAAAGGGCGCGGTGAAGAAACCTCCATAGTGGCCAGTGGAACCTGAAATGTCGTCTGCGGAGTGGCGACCCTTCGACTATTTAGCCGTTAGTTTCAAATTATGATAGAAAAGTCAAAAGATTAATTTAAAGTGAATAGCGTTAACGGGAACAGTAACATAATGAGTGCTGGTGTCGCGCTCGGAAGGGGAGTTACAGAGGTGTCCTCGTCCGTCATCCAGCAAAACCCTCTAACTATCAGTAAAAGAAAGAAAAGCACATGGAATGTAAGAACAATGTTTCAAGGTGGTACTGTAGAGCAGATCAGAAGAGAATGTGACCGTTTGAGGATTGATGTGTTAGGAACTGCAGAAACACACTGGACCAAAATTGGAAGTTTAAAGATCACTGACGGATGGACAGTGTACTACTCTGGAGGAGACAAGCATTACCCAGGCGTTGGCTTCATGGTGTCACCAAACTGTTGTAAAGCGATCACGGAAGTAACACCTATTAGGCACCGTATCATAACACTGAGAATAGATGCTAAGCCTCAGCCAATCAACATTATCCAGGTCTACATGCCTACCAATACAAGTGAGGAAGATGAAGTCCTAGATATTTATGCAGAAATTCAGAAATGCACAAAGATAATAATGGGTGATTTTAACCCAAAAATTGGGGAGGATGTGATTCATCCAGCATGTGGAAAGTTTGGCTTCGGTGAACAGAATGGTCGTGGACGTCTGCTGCTGGATTGGATGGAAGAGAACAAGATGATTGCTTTGAACACCTGTTTCCGGCATCGAATGAAAGCAAGACACACATGGACATCCCCAGATGGCAAATACAAAAATATGATTGATTACATCATCACAAGACGAAGAGATAGAGATGAGTGCATGGATTCACGATCATTGGTTAGTGCAGACTGCGATTCTGATCACCTGTTGGTCTGGGCGAAATTGAAAGGGAGAACATGGAACAGGAAATCACAGACAAAAGCAAAAAAGAAAAGATACTTTACCATACTAAAAGATGAGAACACAAGGAAAGACTTTGAAAGACAGTTTAGAGAAAATCTAGCAAATAACATAACCTGGAGAATTTTCCACAAAGCTATGTCAGATACTATGGAAAATACCTGTTGAAAGGAAAAACCTTGGATTGATGATGCTTGTTGGAATCTTATTGAAGAGAGAAGGCCAGCTAGACAGAGAGGTATGAGGAGTGCAGATCACAATAGAGCTAGTAAACAGGTAAAAAAGGCGCTACGTAAGGCAAAGCGAAGATGGACAGGCTAGATGAAGCTGAACAAGCATTTCAGAAGGGAGACTCAAAGAGCCTCTACAAAGTAGTCAAGATGATATCAACGAAGCAGAGAGCAAGACCTGGAATTGTGATTAAAGACGATGATGGAAGTACGCTCTATGATCTTAATGATATCTGTAGGAGGTGGAAAGACTATTGTGCCAAATTGTACAAACATGAAGGCAAACCAAAGAAGACCATGGAGAAAGGTGAGAAAGAACCATAAGTGCTAGAGAGTGAGATAGATGCAGCGATTAAAAAACTCAAAGATACAAAAGCAACTGGCCTAGATGAGATACCAGCAGAAGCTTTCAAAGCAGGAGGGAAAACAGTAGTGAAAGTAATAATTGACACAATCTGGGAGACTGGTATATGGCCGGAGGATTGGTTGATATCAGAGCTAGTCACCTTGCCCAAGGTTCCTGGGACACATGACTGCACAAAGTACAGAACCATCAGTCTTATAAGCCTTTCATCTAAAATCTTACTGGAGATTTTGAGACAACGGTTACAGCATTATATTGGACCAGAGATTGCAGAAGAGCAGTTTGGATTGACATCAAGAAAGGGGACTACAAATGTTATCCTAGCAATTAGGAACAACATTCAAAAGGTATGAAAGAAACAAAATGAGGAGGAAGCATTGCTTTTGTTTATAGATTACACCAAGGCTTTCCATACAGTCTTTCATGATGCCCTGTGGAAAGTTCTAAAGGAGTTTGGAGTCCCACAACACCTTATATGGTTAGTGAAGTGCTTGTATGACGGCGCAACATGGACAGTGCGTGTACAAAATCAGAGAACAGAAGTTTTCCGTTTGGAGAAAGGAGTAAAACAAGGATATCTAATTTCACCACTCCTCTTCAACGCAGTTGGATCATGGGAGAAGTACAAAACAATCTCACTGGCAGAGCAGGTATAGTGATAGGAGGAAGAGCAATCTGGAACATAAGGTATGCAGTTGACTCAACACTGTTGTCTAATAATAAGGAAGAATTGAGTGATATGGCTGAGAAACTTAGATTTGCCAGCAAAGAGCAAGGACTTGTGATAAATAATGCAAAGACAAATTGCATGACAGTTCACGGAAAGGGAAAAATCAAGATCGGAGAAGATAAAGATAAAGAAGAGGAAGATAAGCAAATACAAGCATTGTAAGCGTAGAAGAGACAGTTTGGTGATAGCAACCGCTGAGGGAGAGGTCGACGCAATAGGGCGGAGAGGACGGAGACGTTTAGAATGGGTTGACAACATAAGAGATTGGAATAATGGGATGGAAACTTATGCAAGACAAATGGCATCAAGTGAAACGTCTACGGCTCTCTAAGGGCTATAGCATGCTGAACTGAACTGATATAACACAGGTGAGCTACATCTACACTGTATATCCTTCGCAGGGCACCCATGGCTTCTGTAGCATCCCAATGTTTCTTCATTCTATTACTTAACTCTCGGCCACATGGCCGAGGGGGAAGGTTTCTGTTCTTGTTTTATCCATTACGTGATCCGTACTTACGGGACTTTCTTAGAATTAAATGTACAGCAGTATGTTTCTGTCTGATTTTTATGTAATGACTTCATGCAACACGTTACTAGCAAGCCAAGTGACAAAAAATATTTTGTAAGAGTCTGCGATCACCATAACCATAGCACACGCCAAAGTGTGCTAAACTTCATACCTCCAAAATTAACTAATGCATTATGTGGAACATTTTATGTTACAGCAATCCATGAATGGAATCGATTAGCAAACGAAATAAGACTTACATCAAGCGTTAGCTTATTTAGAAAATATGTTAAACCACACCTGACACAGGGCCGGCGGAACGTTTTTGAAAGTGAGGGGGCCCAGGGGAGGATCCAGAAATTTTCAAACGGGGGAGCGGAAAGGGGCACAGACCAGATCCATTTTAGTGTGAAGAGCACAAAAGGACTGACTACGCCAAGGGGTTAGTTTGGAGGGGGAGGATCCCTTCCCATAGAAAATTTAAATTGAAAATAATAAACCTCTAGACGCTCATATAGAGCATTTTGGACTATAGATTTGAAAAGTGGGGATCCCCACTCAAAAATATGTGGGGACAAGTTTTTTTTTTCTCTTTACATTTTTTACTCTTTTAAGGTTTTAGGACGGGGGAACGGGCAAGTATACTGTAAATTTAATACCTTTTGCTGTTCATAGAAAATAAACGTTTTTTTCCAGTGATAAAAACACCCAATGAGAGGGGTTTTTTAGTACTCTCTTACCGTAAACGAGTGAAATTCACTCTTTGTAGAGTGACCTCAGGGACCACTTCAAAAAGAGTGGAATTTAGTCTAATAGACTGAAAATTCACTCCATAGGAGTGAAACTACTCACTCTTTTCCAGAAAATTCACTCCAAAAGAGTGGATTTGGAGTGTTAATAATTCACTCTTTTAAGAGTGGTCCCTCAGGTCACTCTCACTTTTTAAAATTCACTCCTAAAGAGTGAAGTTTCACTCTTTTACATTAAGAGAGTAGGCCTAGGCTATACCTCCATTATAGGCAATAGACTTGGTGGGCCCCTTAAAGGTTCTCATGCACACCGGAATAAATACTGATATGCATATAGTAAACAGAGACACAAAAAGACGGAATGAAAGGTGTGGGGTCAGACTTGCGAAAACGAAGCGAGTAATTTAGGCTGGGGAAAGGGGGCCGCCGAGGTCTCCAGTCGGGGTCCAGGAGCCGAAGGCCCCGGAAAAAAATTGCGTTTATATGCTTTAAATAGACACATAAAAGGCCATAAAAATGTTCCGTTTTCCAAATCAGCCTGTCTTGGTTTCGAAGTTCGGACTTGCGAGCGAAGTGAGCAATTTTGCCTGGGGGCCAGGGGCCTCCGAGGGCCCCCGGTCGGGGTCGAGGGGCCGGAGGGCCCCGGACAATTTTGCGTTATTTTATATGCTAAAATACACATTAGAATCCATCAAAATGTTCTGTTTTCCAGATCAGCCTGTCTTGGTTTTGAAGTTCGGACTTGCGAGAGAAGCGAACAAATTTGGCTGGGGCCAGGGGGCCGCCAAGGGCCCCGGTCGTGGTCAAGGGGCGGAAGGCCCCAGGACAATTTTGCGTTATTGTATATGCTAAAGCCACATTAGAGCCCATCAAAATGTCCCTTTTCCAGATCAGCCTGTCTTGGTTTCGAATTTCGGACTTGCGAGCGAAGCGAGCAATTTTGGCTGGGACCGGTGAGGGCCCCTGGTCGGAGTCGAGGCGCAGAAGGCCCCGGAAAATTTTGCGTTATTTTATATGCTAAAAGACACATTAGAGTCCATCAAAATGTTCAGTTTTCCAGATTAGCATGTCGAGGTTTCGAAGTTCGGACTTTCGAGCGAAGCGAGCAATTTTGGGTGGGGCCAAGGGACCACAGAGAGTTCCTGGTCGGGATCGTGGGGCCGAAGCCCAGGAAAATTATTTTATATGCTAAAAGACACATTAGAGTCCATCAAAATCTTCAGTTTTTCAGATCAGCCTGTCTTGGTTTCGAAGTTCGGACTTTCGAGCGAAGCGAGCAATTTTGGGTGGGGCCAAGGGACCACAGAGGGCACCTGGTCGGGTTCGATGGGCCGGAAGCCCCGGAAAGTTTTTTTATATGCTAAAAGACACATTAGAGTCCATCAAAATCTTCAGTTTTCCAGATCAGCCTGTCTTGGTTTCGAAGTTCGGACTTTCGGGCGAAGTGAGCGATTTTGGGTGGGGGCCAGGAGACCAGAGGGTACCTGGTCGGGTTCGAGGGGCCGGAAGCCCCGGAAAGTTTTGCGTTATTTTATATGCTAAAGACACATTAGAATCCATCAAAATGTCCCGTTTTCCAGATCAGCCTGTCTTGGTTTCGAAGTTCGGACTTTCGAGCGAAGCGCGGCAATTTTGGGTGGGGCGAGGGGACCACAGAGGGCCCCTGGTCGGGTTCGAGGGGCCGGAAGCCCCGGAAAGTTTTGCGTTATTTTATATGCTAAAGACACATTAGAGTCCATCAAAATGTCCCGTTTTCCAGATCAGCCTGTCTTGGTTTCGAAGTTCAGAAATTCGAGTGAAACGAGCATTTAAGCTGGGGCAAGGGACCGCTGAGGGTCCCCGGTCGGGCTTCAGAAAAAGCGAAGGCCCCGGAAAATTTTGCATTATTTTACATGCTAAAAGACACATTAGAATCCATCAAAATGTTTCGTTTTAAAGATCATCTCCTCCCATAGAAAATTTTTGAAAATTAATGATGAAACGCTAGACTGATACGGAGCATCTTGGACTATACAGTCGAAAATTGGTGGTCCCCACTCAAAAATATGGGAACGAGTTTTTTTCTCTTTACAATTTTTAATCTTTTAATGTTTGTTTTGGATGATTACGGGGAGGGGGGACCTGCACCCATCTCCACCCTGTCTGATCTAATTTTTGATGACGTGAAACCACAAATTTATTTTTATTTGTTTTTATTTATGCTATATAATAACTAATAGAAAACGATGCGCTTAAAAACAGTAGTACATCTTATGTATTAAGTAAAAAAACAAGTCATCTGCTTGCTTATTGCAGCGCAGATCCAACGAAGCTAACTGCAAACCGATGACAATGGGCGTGGGTCCAGAGCCTCTCATATAAACCACTGATTTTGATTCAGGCAATAATACTCAAATTATATTAGAATGTAGTGACAAATCAGCTGCTTTGCAGGTTTGCATGATGTAACTTTTTGAGCCCCTCTTCGCACTATTTACAATTTTATTGTGTGGATGTAAGTGGGAGGGAAGCCATTTGCTTAAATCATGTGCACCTCTTGAGACAATAAAATTGTAAGACTTTTTGATGCTCAAATAATACATAAACGCTACGACAATCTTTAAATCCACTTTAATGAGTCTGAGGTGAGGTGAGAAAAATTTAAGAAATTTAGATTTCTGGGTGCTGGAAAATGACACTTTAATACTTAAAGTGCTTATCTGTCATTTTTGAAGATAGAGATCTGCGTAAACATTATAATGCACCCCCACCCCGGTTCCGCCGGCCCTGACAAACAAAAGGAATGAGTGAACTTTTTAATTAAATAATGAAGCCTTTCTCTCAGTATAATGTCATTACGTTCACACCCCATTGAAAATAAACCTATGTAATTGGGTTTTTTTTGGGGTCATCCTGGTCAAAATCAACTTGTTTTATACATCTATGTTTGAAGTTTACTATATTATTTTAATACAGTACAGCATGTATTAACCCGCAGATCTTTACAATATTTTATTACAACACCAGTTTAATCATATCTCTTAACTTGTTTTACTTCCTTTCATTTAACTTTTAAGTATTTTACAACTTTTAACAATTACTTTTGTTTTAAATTGTTTTTAATGATCCTTACTATTTTAGATATTTTTAACCACTGTTTTACCTTTTTTACAGGCATTTGGCCTATATCTTTTTAATTCTTTAAAAAAAACCCCTTCAAATTGTACGTGTATAAATATGTATATATGTTCTTTTTGTGTAAATGTATTGATAATTTATGTTGATTTTAACGAATGAACGAATGAACGAATGAACGAACGAACGAACGAATGAACGAATGAACGAATGAATGAATGAATGAATGAATGATAATAGTGACGATAATTGTGATGGTGGTGGTGAAGGTGGATGATGAAGGTGGATGATGAAAACGATGGCGCTGGCGATGATGATGATGATGATGATGATGATGATGATCATGTTGATGATGATGATGATGAAGATGATGATAACCTATTGTCCCAACTACCAGCAAGCTTTCACTTCCTGGACTATAACCACTTACATAAATCATAAGTATCCTTTCCCCCAAACCCTATCTACAAACTAAATAACAAATCAAATGTATAAAATAAAGTATATGCCACAATCCAATAAATGATAAAACAACATAGCTATGATGACCATGATGATGAGAATGATGTTGATGATGATGATGATGATGATGATGGTGATGAAGATGATCATGGTGATGGTGATGATAAGTGTGGATCAAGTTTCAGACACATTTCCTAATTTTGTCATTGAATGATGTAATCTTTTATACATACATTTGAAAAGGTATTGAAATAGATTATGCAAAGCTGATTTCCAGTCTGCATTACTAACGATGGCTGACTTAAAATTCATGCAATGGTATAATATTCATCACATTATCACTTTTTTACTAGAAATATAATTTTTTCTCAAAATTTTAGGGGGTCTGTCTGACTCCCCACCGACCCCCCCCCCCTTTAAATTACATCATGCAATGTGCACTGAAATAACGGAGGAAGGTCGCCATAGAATGAATACGGGAACACATTTGCCTTTATAATGTCGTCTATGTTTTGGTGATGTCATGATGTACACACCACATGTGCCTTCTCTTTTACTTTTTAGGGTTAAGGAGTTCGTAACATAAAACCATTAGGCCTAATTCTTCCTCTTCCAAAAGTAGATGCTGCTGCAATATCCATGTTAACTTCATGATGACGGCATATCAAAACGCTTGTAAAAACGCACAAAAATGGAATCACATAAAACGCAATCGCAAATCGCAGGTGTAAACGGAACCGCAAACGCAACGCGTAAATGGATTCTGTCCTACAGCCGCTTATAGTTCAGGCAATCTATGAAAAAATAGGGGGTAACCTCAAACAAATTGCAATAGTTATGAAATTTTTGTGGGTGAATTTCTATGTCACTAGGAACATTATTTCCAAAATCGACATAAATCGAGTAAGTGGAACATACTTTTTAAGGGGTCAAAAGGTCATTGGGTCAAAATTGCCATTTAACGTATCTCTGAAACCTGTAGGTACAAGTAGTTAAATTTGGTCTCTAATTACTCAGAATACTCACTTTATATTCACTGTAATGGAAAGTTTGTTGGAAAAATGACCGGATATAGTCTTTTTGACCATTGACCTAATTCTGAGGTCAATTCATATCTCAACAACCGAGAATCATAGGAGGGTAAATTTTGTCTCAAAATACTCAGAAGATATATGTTTATATTCAATGTAATGAAAAAGTTGTACACACTGTCATTAGAAATGTCATAATTTGACCTTTGACCTAGAAGCAGTCGATTTTATAAGTCCTAAAGATACATTAACGTATCTCGGTA
>JAOTQE010135539.1:0-23533 GCA_025631205.1 Nesometra sesokonis
TTAGTGTTATTGTCTCTCTGTCTGGGCTGGCCTACCACAAGACTTCGTCTTTTTTGGCTGCTGCCCTCTTCCAATATAATCTTGTCATTATATTTTATTGTAAATACAGTGCATTCGTATTATTATTGGAAGAAAATAAATGTTTTGTTGAACTTGAACTTGTCAATTATTGTATTTTTTAGTCATGATCACATAGAGCTTGTTGCATCAGATAAAGAAATAATCTTCTTCCGAGACAAGGCAGGTTCTTTTATGCCAACGCTTAAATTACTTCATAAATGTAAGTTAATTCACGTCTATGAATACCATTTCATTTTGCCTTAGATTGAGGACGTTGATTAATGCTACATCAATTTATAATTTATAAATTTGAGGCAAGACATGGCAAAACCACCAAGTTTTTGAAAAATGACAAAATTAAAAAAAATATAAAAACCATATTCAGCGTTTTATAATTGCTTTAAAATGAGGGGTCATTTTTCAAAATCATCTATAACCTAAGTTATAAAACGAAATATACAAAATTTTCCCTTGTATTTCTTTATGTTTCCTGTTGTTTATTTGCTGTTAACTCAATAACTTCCTATGCCACAACTTGATGGTTTTGCCATGCCTTGCCTCATTTTTGTTATTTGTATGGGGAAGGCGGATGGTGCAGTGTGCATTGTTCGGGTTTTAGATCATGAGGTTAGGAGTTCGAACCTCGCCCAGCCCGTCTCTGCCGACCATGCTCAGATACCCCAGCTTGTATCGGAAAGGTTGTAAAAGTGGCCCATGCCATGTTTCACCTTTAGATGCAAGTAGACTACGATCCATGGTAAAAAAAAAATCAACAACGAATTAGAAAACAGCAGCCGCTTTTCTTCTTCTGATGCTACCATCAGATCACTCCTACCAAGAGATATACAAAAAGAAAATATTTTAATATGAAGAAAATTACAATAAAATTCATTATCAACTTTCCCTAAACTAAAAGGAAATTTTCAACAGAAATTTCTGCTCTCTTCAGCCAGTGGTCAAGTGGTTTTGGTCAAGTGTTTTTGAATAGTGTGACTGTAAAAGGGTGTTCTAGGTGCTTGAGAGTGTGTACCTGACTCCATCTCAATTTAAACATTCTGTGCCTGCAAGAGAATTTTATTTGTTTAACCACTTTTTTTCATCTTTTCTAGATCCTATGATTTTACCACACCAGCAAGTAGATAAAGGAGCAATACGTTTTGTACTTAGTGGTGCCAACATCATGTGCCCTGGTCTCACATCACCTGGTGCAAAGATGTTACCATGTGAGAAAGATAAAGTAGTTGTATCCTTTTAGCCTACAACCGTTGTAGCTTGGTGGTTAGCATGCTTGCCTTCTAATCCCAAGTTTAAACCTGGGAGAGGGCCAGGGGGGCGGTGGTGTGGGCACAGACCAGATCCACTACAGGAATACTGACTGCGCCAGGGGGTGGGTTTTGGGATCCTCCTCCTATTGAAAACATTTTTGAAAATAATAAGCCTCTAGACTCTTATACAGAGCAACTTGGACTATAATACAGTAGAAAAATTTGTGTTATTTTATATGCTAACACGCACATTAGAGTCCATCAAAATGTCCCATTTTCCAAATCAGCCTGTTTGGTTCAGAAGTTTAAACTTGCATGCGAAGCAAGCAATCTAGGCTGGGGATCAGAGAACCGCCAGGGACCCCGATCGGAGTCCAGAGGTCCCGGAAAGTTTTCATTATTTTACATGCTAAAAGACACAGTCCATCGAAATGTCCCATTTTCCAGATCATCCCCCTCCCATAAAAAATAATAGATGCTCATACAGAGCATCTTGGACTATACAGTCGAAAAATGGGGATCCCAATTAAAAATATAATGGAAAAAGTTGTTTTCTCTTTACATTTTTTACTCTTTTAATTTTTTTTTTTTGATTGAGGGTGGTGGGGGGGAGAGCACATGCCTCATGGCCCCTCCTCCATGGATCCGCGCCTTTTCCTCATCCTCTAAGTTGAGAGAAAACTTGCTTTTAAATTTGATACAAACTAAAAAATGTGCAGTGTATATTTGTTGGTAAGTTTCATACTGAGCAATTTGAGGGTCAAGTGCTAATGCAGGATTGTTGCAATATGAATAGCAACAACATCAATGCAGGGTTGTATTTTTTCCTCACCCCTTGTTGGTGGTTCAGTTTAAAGCTGACTTTCTGTTGACCTAAAATGAATTAACACCTGAGGAATACTTCTGAGAAAATAGCTACTCAAGGCTCTTTGCTCAGCATCACCTTGTAATTACACACTGCAAGTAAAATGCTTATGAATATAGAAAATTCTTTAAGCTCATCCCAAACTATCAAATTTCTTCTTCAAATTTGGATTGCTCCCATATATGATAATTATATTTCTATGTATGGTCATAGTGTGATATCATAGCTATATATAGCCATGTCAAAGTTTTTTGGTAAAGAAAATGTGGTATTCTGGATTGAGTTTTAAACATGCAAGGGATTTAAACAATCTTATTGCTGAAGGTAACATGCTTCAGTTCATATCATTTGATATGCAGATATGTCCAGTTATAGCAGCAGGCCCGTATGCTGGTGGGGGGAAGTTTGGAAGACCCCCTCACTTCTCCTTGAGGGCCACCTAAGCTGGACAAATTTGACAATACACGGAGCAATTGTTTATTTACCTACATTTGTACGTGTCCTCTATATCAGATATGTTGTATTTAGTCATTAAATTAAAGCTTGAAACCAAACCATTGTGCCTTAATACCCGTAACGCATTGATTAAAACACTCATATTATATACTGTTTGGTATTTACAATAGAAAAATCTGTTTTGGAATACAGAAGATCTATATTTTTCTTTTTCAAATCTTCTGTTTTGAAATAATAATTTTTACTTTGCCCTTTATTTTGAACAGTTGATTTGAACATTGTGTGCTTCTAAGAGTCTCCAGAGAGCATCTATAGACCAAAATCTTCTGGGCCCTAGACAGGCCCTACCCACGTCTATTGACATTTTGTTTTTATGACAACTCTTACGGAGGTCAGTTTTTCAGGAAAAAGTTCCCCACCACATTCACAACCCAGCATACGGGCCTGAGCATCTTGATACTAAACTGAGCAAAGTGCCACGAATGAAAAAAATGATCAAATACAATAGATATTTGGTCACTGCCATGCGTGGCATAGCTTACTAAGAATAGAAATTGACATCACTGTGAGCGAGCAAAGTGACAAGATTGACAATTATGTGCAGTAATCTTAATAAAAAATAGTTAAATTTATGTTTTATTTTTAAAGAGTTGAAATTTTGGAAGTATTGATCCTTTAATTTTAAATTTATAAAATAAGGAAAATAAACAGTGCAATCCTGATGTTTCATTTACCACCTATTTACTTAACAGTACTGTATATAGGCAATTATGGCAGAAGGAAAGGAACATGCAATTGCTATAGGTTTAATGAAAATGTCATCAGAAGAAATGTAAGTACCAATAATTACAATAATTTTTATTTATTATGCAAGAAAGAAGAAAATTTATTTATAACATCATCTACAGTTTTTGCTGTTTTTAAACATATCATTTAATGGTGTTGTACAGAGGCAGATCCAGGACCCAACAAAAGGGGGCGGCCTTTCCAAGATCCTGGTGGGCCAGTTTGATTTTGACAAGTAAAAAGAAAAAAAATGGCATTTTTAGGACCTGGCTCTCGTAATATAAGGGGAGGAGCAATTTTTTTGTTGATATTAGGGGGTCGCGCACCCAGCTTCGCCCACCTAAATCCGCCTCTGTTGTATATTTAACGTTTTTATACTTTTTAATTTATAAATGATGTACAGTTGCTTTATTGTTTTATGAAGACAATATTAAATATATAGCAACTGAAGTAGACTCTTTATTATTATCTTTTCATTATAATTCTTAGAAGTTAGTTTTTTTTTATTATCGAGTCTAAAAGCAGTAATAAATAATAATTCCCCATTTTGATTTAGATACTTTTTAATTTCTAAATGATGTACAGTTGCGTTTGAAACTTCTTGTATGTTTTATGAAGACAATATTAAATATAGCAACTGAAGTAGAGTAGACTCTTTATTATTATCGTTTCATTATAATTCTTAGAAGTTAGAAGTCCAAAAGCAGTAATAAATAATAATTCCCCATTTTGATTTATTTTGTACCTGCATCCCTGTTATCGTAATTAAAATCTTTATTTTTTGCAGAAAAACAGTTAACAAAGGAGTTGGAGTTGAAAATCTACATTATGTAAATGATGGTTTATGGCAGATGAAGGATACAAAGTAGATAAAAAAGGACATATATTTTAACACATTCTGGCAACCCATCGAAACCACAAGCAGGCCTTATATGAAAACGTGAGATGAAGGTTTATGACAAATAAAGCATAGAAAATTTTAAATTGTTACAGAATATTAAACACATTCTGGCAACCATGGAAATGTCATGCAGGCATAAAAAAATGCTTGTAAAAAAGATGAGAGGTCAGATGCTTGTAAGTGGTGATGTTGAATGCCGACAGAGAAACCAGCAGTTGATGCCAGTGGGAACATATGTGGATCTTGAGGCTATTAAATGTGCAAATTGCTGGAATTTAGCAGATAACAGTTATGTATTTCATGGATGCGACAAAATCACAGATGAAAAAGTCTATGGATTGTTCATCTGAGCCATCTGGAAATGCTAATGAGCCTTAGTTAAAATAACCATAATTAAATTAGATTTTTATGAATGGCCACCATTTTTGCCCAGTAGAGATTGCATCAGCTTTTGATTTTTATCATGTCCTGAGGCCATACAAACTACTATAGCACTGTTTGGTGGACCTTACTTAACTGTTGAGAAAGATTAAATATTTTCAGTGCCCACTGGATTTTATTTTAGCCAGTATCAAACCATTCCAACAACCAAGAAGGCCTATTCAGTTTTTTATCCTTATATTTGCATTCAGACCTCATCTTTGTATACCTAATGGCTGTGTAACCATCCATTATCATTGCTGCGTTGAAACAGGGGGGTTGTCTATGCCTCGCCCAAGCTGATCACAATTTAACCTTGGTTACCGTTAGTTGCACCGATTAGGCCTAAAAGGCCAAAACATTCGCTATTTAATTTCTCTTGTCAGTCTTGGTCGGATGCTCTCTATAGTTGTTTAAATATACTGTATATTAAATTTTCATTATACTGACATATGTTTGCCTTCTGTTTTCTTAAATTAGTTAAAAGCAGAATTTGATGTCTATTTGCAGCATCAGTATTTAATAACTGTTTAATACTGATGATGATACAATGGGTGTTGAAACATTGATTCAAAACACAATAGCCTGCATGTCATACATAATTCTTTACTTTTCAATAAGGTTCCACACATTAAGCATTGCTACCAGCATCTACAGCTTACCTGTAGCAGGGTGGGCTACTGTTGGAGAAGTGTCTTAATTGGCTGAAAGCAATTTCAAGTTACTACAGAATTGTTATTAGTATTTAAAATAATTGGGAGGAATGGATCTTTAAAAAAACAACTTCTATACCCCATTCTAAAATAAGATATTTTTGTAGGTCTTAAAGTATGTCATTCAAGGCAACCTTCTGGCAAAGTGGTTAAGACTGGAACTAATTTTTTGATTTAAAAAAATGTTATTTTCCAAGCTGATTGACTAAGAGTCTTGAAAAGCAAGGTCATAAGTTTTTTTTGTTAGACTTTCATATTTTCCACCATTTTGTAAACTTACAATACACTCTGTGTTTGAGTAACAATTTTATCTTTAGGCCTCACCACTAGTCGGAGTGAAATGTGAATTTTCTTTAAAGATGTAAAACTATATAGTTTCTCTATATGTATATTTAGCTGGATTTCTATGCAATTTTATAATTTGATGCAATAACAAATGCGAGGTCTTATGGTAGGAAATTCCAAAATTGAGCTATTTTTACCTTCTAATAAAGCACAATATAATCTGTAATCTGGGGCGGATTTAGAGGGGACGCGCCCCTCTAATATCGTCAAAAGTGCGCCGCCTCTAAAGTCTTCCCGCAGGAATAGAATACATGTAAACTGCATACAAGTACAGATTAAGACAGATAAAATGTCCACCCGGCCCGCCTTTCACACGATCCTGGATCCGTTCATGGATATATGGGCATTTTAAATTTTCCATAAAGCAAAAAAAAAAAAAACCTGCATGAAGGACACTATTTTGCAGGAAAACTAACCTAAAAAGTATAAATATAAGTACCATAGTCCTCATAATTTATTAAATTCCCCAAAAATTTGACTTCGGACGCATTTTGCCGATTATCTTAATTTACAATGTGGCTCATTCTTTGTTGAAACATCCCAAATTCCATATCATTAATTTACAAAAAAAACAACAATTTTCATAGATTACATTTTAAATTTTATTACAGCAACTCATTACAGGTAGCCATATTTTATGCCATCATGTGATATACATTTAATGTTGCCAATACAATGATCTACACTATCTAGCTTAAATATGTATTGTCACCTGAACATTACAAACAAAATTGAGTATAAATTTTTTTTTTATTTTTAAGAAATGCATATATTGCAACCATTTTCAGGAAACTGAGATATTAATAATATATATATTTACCTCTATTTTTGCAACATTATGATAAAAATAAGCAAAAAAGCCATAAAAAAATGTATTGTATTCTCAAGTTTGATGTTAATTTGAAATAAGCAAGTTTATTTCAAAATTAATGGTGATCATTTTTTGGTCATTTTCAGGTGACAACATATTTTTAAACCATAGAAGTCGCTTTCATTGGAACACAACAAGCTTAAAGAGTTCATTGCAAAGTGTAATGGTAATGCTCACTCAAGTTTGCTGCATACAGTGCATTTGCAAAAGCAGCTGTTAAAACATGGTGCTGCACCGTTGCCTTAAGCAGTTTCACCACACGAGCTATTAAGCTGGGCGCTCACTGTGTCATGCAATGGTCATACGACTAAATCGTCACCTCCTATGTGTGTGGTTGGCAGGCGTAATGACAGTTTTCTACTCATCGACCGACGATTTTTTTTTTTAGTGATTTAACAAGGAAATCACTAAAAAAACCGTCGGCCGACAAGTAGAACACTGTCAGTGTGTCTGCCAACCACACACACACACAAGGAGCTTAGTCGCGTGACCATCGTACAACGTAGTGAGTGCCCGACTTTAGCATGCACCAATATGATGGTTGCCCAAGTATGTGGTGGCATTAAAAGTTTAATATCAGGTACGTCAGTCAACTAATCGGCTTTAAGAAAATAAAATACTCTAAGCAAGGAGATAACGCCATCGTGTCAGTATTTAAAATTTTGATATTTTATCATCTACATTTCATATAAGAAATTATAATACATACTGTACTCCAACCAAGGAGATGCCATTTTGTCGGGTTCATTATTTCGATAATAATTGTGTCATCTTCAAGACAGTATAATACTCTGAGCAAGGAGATAATTCCATCGTGTCAGGATTCAATATTTCGACAATAATTATGTCATAATCATCATCTACACTTTAAGTATACTTTGAGCAAGGATATAATGCCATCGTGTCAGGATTGAATATTTCAATATTAATTATGTTATCATCATCACCACCTACACTTTCAGTAGAAAAGTATAATATACAATCCAAGCAAGAAGATAATGCTATGGTGCCAAGATTCAATATCTTGATATTATGTCATCATCAAATTCATATATCATTTCTTACTAGAAATAGTTGAATTAAGTGTAATTAAATATTTCTCTAATGTAAGTCTCACATTTATTATTATTAACTTATAGTTAAATATTTTTGTTAAGATTATTTTTAATAAAATTGTTGAAACATTTTGTTGTACTGTATTGTGGAATAATGAATACATTTTATAACAAAATATAGCTGCAAAACTAAATAATCTTTGAATGTTAAGCCATTTTTGGCAGTTTTATTCAACACACTCATTTATTTAATATCTTTTAAAAAGCACATTCATTCTTACAAATTATAAATGCCTCTCCTTTTCTTTCATCTAAAGTTTTATTTCAAAAGCACATAGAGGATATAGCATTATGCGCTATGTAAGCCTAGATTTAGTATTATTTCAATTTATTGAGGAATTTTATTCCAAGTCAATTGTAAAATTAGGTTATTTTGAGTATTTAGAATTCCTTTTGTCTGACACTACAGCTTAACAGTTGTTGTTCACTTTTATTTACAGTATCAGTATTGACCACAAAATACAGTATTTATGACATATTTCTGTCCCACAGTAATGCTACTGTAAATATACCAGTGTCTTCTAATGGGCAAGTTATTTTCTGCCCTCTCTGCTGTTTGGCTGCCCCTCTGCTTTTGTGACACACCTCAGTCTTCCAAGAAGAAGTAGTTACCGCCTTTCTTTTGTTCGGCATCTTTTACGGAATTCAACTTGTTGATACGTGGCCGGTAGTTGGTGGGGTCACGTCTGAAAGTGATCTCCAATGATTCCAGAAACTGGTTCATTCCATTGAGAAGCGATTGTGGTCTAAAATGGAAATGATAAAATACACTTAAAAATCGAAAATTTTCTATTATGTACATGGTGATTAGTACATGTATGAATTTAGGAGGCTTTGGGTAGAAAAATTTTTGTGACAAAAATTTCATTTTTTGACCAATAAATTTTCTGTACTCTTGTGTAGCAGATGCAATTCAATTGTTATACATGCCAACCTTATTTCATTGCAATGCGCAAGACATTCTTCTTGGCTCCATTTTCCCCAGTTTGGCGCTGACAAGAAAAAAAAAGTAAATTTGGCCATTTTCGGTCATTTTTGTCCATATTCCCGCTGCTTTGGGGGTAAGGGGGTAACACTATGTGAGCCAAACTAGAAAGACTATTGCTTAGGAAGTTAGCAAAGTCTCTGAAGCAAATATAATTTATGAAAACTGTAAAACTTACGTATTGGCAATCGTCTTCACAGATGGTACACCATCGAATACAATGACACGGTCTGCTAGATACGTGGCCATAATGAAATCATGTTCAACTACAAAGCCAGTCTTCTTGGCATGCAAGATAAACCTGAAGATTTTAAATAAATATTACAAAATTAAAAAGAAATTATTAGTGGCGCTGTAGATTTGTGGTTAACATGGTTGCTTACCAATCTTGAGTTTCTGGGTTCGAACCCTGCTGCACACCTGGTAATTTCCCACGACTCCCTAAGCCTCATAATAAGACTTGGTTTACAAAGTTTGATGTAGATCTCATCCTGTAAAGCCGGACACTCGCTGCGTCGTGCGATGGTCATATGACGGTCGCACAACTAAACTGTCTCACCCTCTGTGTGTGGTTGCTAGACGCGATTACAGTCTTCTACTCATCGGCCGACAGGTTTTTTAGTGATTTCCCTGTTGAATCACTAAAAAAAATTTCAACTGACGAGCAGAAGACTGTCATCGCATCTGGCAACCTCACACACAGGGAGAGACGGTTTAGTTGTGCGACCGTGGCAGTGAGTGTGGAAGCAGTTGGCGCAGCGGTTGTTGTTAGACCTCCAATCAGGAGGTCGGTGGTTAGAGGCTTACGCAGGCCTGGTTATGGCTGCAACATTATGAATTTTATTGATTTTTAGATAACTTCATGTATTTCTTACAATATTTGGTATAAATTTATAGATATTATACAATTTTCAGGATAATTGTATGCATGTAAATCGAAAGAAGCTAGAACTAAAGTCCCTCCCAATCAAATGCAAGGCGAGTATGGTCATATTTGACTAGGCCTAGACCAACAAGAGTGTGGGGGCTTTAAAGAGTTTGGTCGAAATTGACTATTTAGCAAATGAAATAATTATCTTCCAATGATTACACAGATTGGAATGTTATAATAAGTGCACTACCACACCTTTTGATAACCTTTGCTGCTACCAAACGTTGTTCTGAGTCCAGGTATGCGGAGGGTTCATCAATAAGGTAAACATCGGCAGGTTTCCCCAGACATAGCGTCAATGCTACACGTTGCAACTCACCTCCGGAGAGGTTTTGAACCTACAAAAAAAAATGACTTAAACTTAACTATACAGTGTCAACGCTACATGTTTCAACTCACCACCAGAGAGGTTTTGAACCAACAAAAAAAAAACAAAACGACTTCAGGGTTCAAAATTAAGATTTTGTCATACTCGCCATGTTGGGCAAGTGACAATTTTTACGGCAAAATAATTTCTACATGCCCGTAAAAAAGTCTTTCGCCAGAATTGTTAACATTTCTGAGAGTTAAATTACAGTATCAATTTTTATTAAATCTTTGCCAAAATTGACTAAGCCAGCTGGTTTATTTTCTGATTTTCACTTGACCGGGTTGGCGAGTTTGGATGTAATGTCACTCGCCAGAATTAGATTTCACTTGAAATTGGCGAGTGTTAGTATTGCACCCTGCAACTTGAACTTAACTATATTATGTTTGTAATTTATTTTGAAAATGTGTTCTTGAATCTTTTAAAAGTAAGCATCACTTACATTTATTTAAAAGTAAGCATCACTTACATTTATTTAATTTAATTGTCTTTTAAACTGTAAAAATCAACAATACAATACAAAACATAAAGAAAACAAAGATGTTACCAAAAACTGATAAAAATTAATTTTGAAATCAACTTGCTCATATCAAAATCAAAGTTAAGAACTTGAGGACAGAGTCATATTGAATATCTTTGTAATTTTTCAAATGACAATACATCTTTAAAGACAATTTACTATGCTGTATGCCATGGAATGTATAAAACAGTCAGTGAAAAGAACATGACAGCCATTTGATTATTATTTTGATGTATTTGTACCTTTTATGATATCCCTACTTCAGAGCTCACCAAGAAAAATTTATGATTTATTGTTAGGTCTGAAAACCTGTAAACAGATGCGTTTACATTTTTATAAAAAAAATTAATATATAACACAATCCACTCACCTCTTGATCATATAGGCTCTCAATCTGCAGTGGTCGGATAACATCGGTGATGAATTGTGGATGTACGTATGAATCTCGTATCTTCTTGTGTAACAATTGCTGTACTGTGTCTGTTGACTTGGGACTGATCTTCTGTGGTTTGTAACTTATGTTCAACTGAGGTATGGAAACTGAAAAAAAAAATTAATTTAATAATTGAATTCATCATATTTAAATAATGTATTAAATATTTAAAAAAGACATTTGCATTTCAAATCATTCTGAAGGTACTAAGAATATTGGGCTGGACTTTTCCCCAAATGTCTGTTGTATGAATTGGATATTTGCAAGAACTCACCACAAAATGAGTCTCAGGGTAGAAAAATCAAAACTGAGTTATTAGTAGCTTCTAATAGAGCGTAATGTAAGCTGCAATCGTCAGACTTATTTTTTTATCTCAATCTGATCTCACCTACGATGTGACTTATGTTTTGGTGAGACCTCACAAATGCTACGAGTCACTTTAGACCTCATATTTTGGTAATTATCTCAATTTGATCTCACCTACGATGTGACTCATGTTGTGGTGAGACCTCACGTTTTTGCAGGTTGCTGGAGCTCCGTGTCAATTAGTGTTATTGTTTAAGCAAGAATTTGGGAGGCGGGTGTGGGAGGACATTACAACTGAGTATGTGCCAGAAGGTGGGTTTTGGGAGAGGGAGGAACACCCTCCCATACAACATTTTTCGAGATAGGCCTTTAGATACACAGGGCATCTTGGAGTATACATTCATAGCATTTTGGAATATACATTTGTAACATGTGCAGCACACCAGTCATAATTACTTTTATTTTATAAAAACAAATTTGGGTTTCCCATCGAAAATTGAGAGACTCCTCTCCCCTAAAAAAAATATGGGGAGGTGGGCACATCCCCATCCCGTATATGTGTGCTAGTGATAATGGTAAATGACTGATGAGATGAGTTCTCTACCTGATTCATCATCTGGTTTCAGATGGCCTGCCATCATCCTAATAAACGTCGTCTTTCCGGTCCCATTCTCTCCGAGTAACACTACAATTTCAGAGTCAGTGAATTCACCATGTTCAACATTCATTTGGAAAGAACCTAACATAAGCAGACAGTTAAAATAACATAATATTAATTTACAATAGTGATGCTGTTGTAAGGCCACAAAATTTGATATGGAATCCTAGTCAATGTGTGATGTGGACAGACATGAGGTGGACATATACAAGCATAGAAGTGGACAAGTAAACCTTGAAAATGGAATCAAAGTCAGTTTTTTGATGGGCTTATCCTCAAGTTTGAAATTTTAATTTTTTTTTATTTCGTGTCACATCCAACAGCAACTTTACTCGCCACTTACAGGATGAGAACTACGCCATGCTTTCTAAACCAAGTCTCATTATGAGGCTTGGGGAGTGGCGTTGTTAAGTCATGGAAACCAACCTAGCGTTTAGCCAGGTTCGATCCCAGGACTTCGGAATTGGAAGGCAAGCATGCTAACCACCAAGCTACAGCGTAGAGTTACTCATTTTAGCATAAAACAGCTCAACTGTTCGGTGGACTTACAACCGAATAAGATAATGCAAACACTCTAGAAGGTCAAGCATCCATTACGAATCTGGTGCATTCCCGTACCCCTTGCCTAGGTGCCACATACAAAGAAGCGGGATAAACACATGCCTTGTTAAAAAACGGTGATAAAAGATAATTGATCTCCTGGAGATAAATTATTATCAATAACCAATACACAAATGGGTCAAGGCATGGCAAAACCACCAATTTGTTGCACAAAAAGGTGTTGAGAAATAAGCAATTAACAACAGGAAATCTAAACAAATAAGAAGGAATTTTTGTCTATTTTTTATATAACTTCCGTTATAGGTGTCCGATTGTGATAATTGACCCCTCATTTTCAAGCTTACAACAACTACAATATTAACTCAATTATTTAATTTTGTGAGAACTTTGTGGTCTTACCATGACATGCCTCAAATACACTTAAATAATAAGTTATATTTAGTTCATATTTCCAAGGCCTCTAGCGTTACACATTAACCTAGTTATTATAACAATAAATGGCTATGGAATCCATTCTATGGTGCTGAAGCTGTAATTGAGATATATGGCATTTACAGAATCTTAAAAGTACCCATTTATACTCCTGGGAGGTAGACAAAGAATGGCTAGTGTCTTGTCCAATGATACATACAATAGATCAATATGAGCTTCATCTCCCAACATCCTCCTGCTGGATCTACTGTTTACATAAGACCTTGGCAAACTGATTATCACAGTAAATACCGATTACCTATGGAACACATTCCGAGTTCAACTACTATGAGAATTTTACTTACCGAGTGATTTTGACATTTTTGGGTAACCATATCGGCTTATCCTTTTTATTTCCTCCTCTTCAGCATTTTCTGATACTTTGAAAGTTAGTGAAACTTCTCGGAATCTCAGATTTTCGGTGGGTACATATCCATCAAGAAAAATATTGATACCTTAATGAAATAAAGTAAAATACGACAAATTAAAACACATAAGAATTGAATCTGATCATATCTTCTATACTTTATATTGTTCTCAGGTAAATAAAAACCCTGTTCACTTTTTGGACAAGTACACCTCTGCTTAAACATAAATATTGACTTTGACCTATAACTTTCAAAATTTAAATTTTTTCACATCTTAACATAATAATTAATTCCTACAAGATTCATTACACTATGATTAATATTGTGGTCAGGAAATTGTTTCCAATCATACAAACAATAATGGCAAAAACATAACATTTGCCCATCTTTGTTGGCGGAGGTAATGAACTGTTTATATACTGTTTTAAGGTTTGTTTGTTGGTGTATCAATAAATAGATATGTTTGCAGTACACCATGTATGTAGTTGTTGAGCCATTGGATGTTTTGATCAATATACTTTGCCCTTCCTCAGGAGGGAGGATGATCCCAGTATACTGATCGAAACTTTGAGGAGCTTAACTACTATACATAATGTATTCAAAATGTTACAAATATACTATGAACAGGTTTTTCTATAGAGTGCTCCATACAATAAGGTGTTGGAGCACTAGTGAATTATGTTCATATAAATATATTATTTATGGCTAGATGGTGAACTTAACATTGTAGAATTACAGTCCCATGTAGGTGCCTACTATTTTGATTTCTCAGCCTTCGTCACAAACAAACAAATGTAAGTTAAATAATAATAATACCAGTTTTACAATTATTGTATTTTTAACACTCCTTTGTTATAAAAATTATTTACATACTTCACACATATTTTTTCAATGTCTTTAGATTTTGATAAAATTTTCTTTCAGTTATTGATAAATTTCAAACGTCTATGAAAGATTGTGGGTGCAATTTTTACGTAGCAACAACGTAAGAATGTAACATGATTTGATTGGTTGGATTCCTGAATAGTAGGCGCATACATGGAACTGCACTTTTGGGCTATGTATTCTGTGGAAGTTCACCATCTAGCCGTAAATAATAAATCTATGATTATGTCACATTTTTTGACAGTGAAGGAAAGAGTAATGACACCATATTCACCATACAAACAACAGATGAAATCAGATAAATAATCCAACACAAATTAAAAATGGTTGATTATCTTACCTTCTCTGACGCTGAAGGGCATAGTAACGACTCCGTATGCACCAGGTACGCCATATAAACAACAGATGAAATCAGATAAATAATCCAACACACTCAAATCGTGTTCAACTACTATTACATATCTGAAGAAATAAAAATTATTCCATTCCATCCTTAGGTTTGACACAAAAGTTGGGTACTTCTTAGGTGAAGAGGGTACATAACTAAAGGGCCTTTCATATCTGTTCAGGTTTCAGTTCCGTTTTCAGTTCTGATTCGGTGAAAAAAAAATGAATCTCTATTTTCTCAATGCTGAAGGCTGGTTCTATTCACACCTATTACGATCCGGTTTTCAGAAACTGGAACCTGTTCCCAGCGACCGGATCAAATCGATCGAGGAGCGATTTTCATTTCGCCGGATCAAAAACTTCCGACTTCTGACCAATCAGATATCAGTAAATTATTCGCGCGGTCTTCACAGTGGTCGTAACGTCCGTGCGATCGTGACAACCGTAAACGGTAACCGGAACAGATGTGAACAAAATCGATAAAAACTGGAACTGGAACCGGTTCTGAATTGAAAATCGGAACCTGAACAAATGTGAAAGGCCCTTAAGATGTTTTGATGACCTTACCATCATTATCAAGTGAAGGAAACACTAAGCTTTATATAGCTAAGGAGTATTGTAAAAGTATGATGTAGCATAAACATACACAGTATTTTTAATTGTAACAATAACAGATAGAATGAGGATATCTGGTTATCTTTCACATTGTGTCTCCAGTGTCCAGGGAGTGGCATTTAGCTCAGTTGGTTTAGCTGGTGGAAATCACTGTGTTGTGTGCTGAACCGTGACTCACTCATGGTTCGATTCAACACCACGCCACTTTCCTGTGTTTCGGCTGGAGGGTCGAAATACAAATTACTAGTGCATCGTATTTCGGATGAGAAATTAAGCCGTTGGTCCAGTGCACAGCATGGCTCATGTGCATGTTAAAGAACGCAGTGCACTCTTTGCAAAGAGTAGGGGATTGTCTCCCGGTGTACTGCCCAATCACCAACAGAAGGATTCCACTGGAAATAAGTCTACTTCGGACTTTTGTGGGTTATCCTTGGCGTTCTACACCGAATAAATCAAATCAAATCAAGTCTCTGGAGGTTAAATAGCAGAGTGCATTCAGCTATTTAATCTAGGTGTTACAAACACCAGTGGTTTGTTTTTGCATACTCCAGATTTGGCACATTGGTATGTGCAAATTCTGGAGTTATGTTATAGTCAATATAAAAGGAGCATTACTTATTTCCAACTCTAGCCTGTCTCACAGGACTTATGGTTGGGTTAGTCACTTTTATTGCTTGGTTCCTTTTGAGGCGCTATTGACGTCCCATACTCACCTATTTCATTTTAGCCATAAGGACTGTTAAAACAATTCATGCGCGACCATTCACACCCAAATTACGGGAACGAATGGTCACACTTGATTGAATTTGAAACTCATGTGATACCATCGCATCACTCATGCTAATCAAATTTTGACGTTGCGAAGGCTTTCAGTAGGCTTGGGTCTACCCATAGAAAAAAGAAAATCCCTAGGCCTAGGGTTGCAACTGCACAAGAAATAAGAACCAAGTTTATTTATATGAATAGGACAAAATTACATTTGTGAGAATACTTTTCAGGTATAATTTGTTTGGTAGTCTCTGAACTGGTGGTTGAGCTTAGATCGTTCACTTTGGAAAGGAAGCATTTTGGTTGGTCGATCGTACTATAAACATTTAGTTCGTCCCGCCCAGTTGCCAAATACGGAGGGGCAAGATTACATCATCCTGGATGCTGGAAAAGTATTTTACAATTTGCTTGTACAGATTAATAGCATAGACTGATTGTGATTGCTGGTGGCGCTGCATAGTTATAAAAATTAACGAGATACAAGCGACTTGGGGCAAGTCTAGTCCAACTCCTTAAATCAGATTTTAAAATATAGTTTTTATAGATTTATGTAAACTAATGGAATAAAACTATACATACTTGTTATTCTCTTTGGTCATTTGCCTAAAACTTTTTTTAAATTTAAATTATTAAAACTCAAAATGATAATGGCTTACTTGTTAGCATCAACTAACGATCGTATTGTGAGGGCAGCCTTCAAACGTTGTTTTACATCCAAGTAACTTGATGGTTCATCAAACATATATCTGAAAAAAACAAAAAACAAAATTATTTGAACTATGAAATATATAAACCTGGACTATGATTGTGGGTTTTAACCATAGAGTTGTATTAATAGTGACATTAGAGTTGTGACTTCCTATTCTGGTAATGTATTATCTGTAGCTCCTTTTACACAAAAGATACCACAATGTTACTATAACCATGCTAGCATTATTGCCGGTCTAACCCCTTTCACACAGAAGGACAAATTCCGGTAATATGACAGTTTTCTATGTGAAAGGGTTCGAACGAAAGGCATAAAATTGGCAGTCTTAAAAATAGAAGTTCCCAACTTTGTTTAGTTATGCTTCACTGTGTAAACAGGCATTACACTGTGGACCCTTTCATACACATCCGGCCTAAGGCAGTGACAGTAATATAACAGTAATATGTCTAGGGTATGAGGTGGTCTAACGAATGTTGGCACTGTGCTGGGATTGAAGGAAATGTACCTTCTCACGCAAAAGCCGGCATTCGCGAATTACCGCAATATTCCCAGTTTGCAGTTTTGTGTGAAAGGGGTTTCTGTGTAGATATTGAGCCTTTGAAAGGGGAAAAATATGACAGTAAATATGGTGCTATGGATACTGAAAAATAAAGAAATTTACATATTTTGTACTTAATATTTTTATACTTAATTTTAAAAACACAAGCATGTGTAATCTGCACATCCCTTTGAAAAAAATAACACCCTCAAACAAGGTGGTCTACCATGTTAAATTACTAGGAAATCCACCTAGAACCACAGAGAACTACCTAGTAACTAGGTAGTATACTTGTTGATGTATTGATACATCAAGCTCCATAAGTAATTGATTGTCATGGTGTCAGTTTTAATTAGTCTAAAGTTTAATGGCTGTATTTTCCTACTGTAGGGCATTGTTGACCAGTTGAGAATCAGTAGAGGACAGGAACCCCGTGGTTGACGGCATTTAGTTAAAGCCCTGCCAATATCCACTATGTGCATGTCAAGTACTCACATCCTGTTTTTAGGACAACTTCAAAGTCAAATATTTCCCGTCAACTGTAAATATCAACAAAACATGTATTTTTCTTAAACAACCCCTTAAAATTTTAATTTAAAAAGTAGAATTTTCAGAACATCATTTTAACATTCCATAAGCTTTTTTTTAAAACAAAATGAAGCTTTCCGCTACGGTGAAATAATGTTTTAGTCGAGGGTAAGATGTAGGAGTAGTCCTTCCTACTGCTTAAACATGTTTGCTTTTTTGTTCCATTGAACACAGAACACTGTCCTCTTGCTTCAACGCCCTTCTACGTAAACTCCATAGTAAAAGTCACAGGGGCGAATCCAGCGGAGCTAGAAAGAGGGGGCCTGGTACTAATGAGGTTTTAACAGGAAGACGAGAACAATAGGCGTGGGTCCAGGGCCCGGCTAGGTCCTGGGAAACTTTTTCTCTACAGATGCTCTCTGGTGCACTTTTAGCGCTCCAAAATCGTGCAAAAAATATATTTTTTGTTTCAAATGGGGGGAGGGGAGGCGGGTAAGTTGGGCCCCTCCCCCTTGGATTGAGAAAGGACGTAATCCTTAGGGTATGTCAGTCACTGTGTAATATCATGTCCACAACTACTGTATATATTTGCACTATCAAAATCTTACAACTATTATAACTATAAATCATATTAAGAAGTACATTATAAATAAATACATTACTTACACATCTGCTTGTTGTATACACACAACAGCACATGCAAACCGTTGAAGCTCGCCTCCTGACAATTCACTTACTTTTCGGTCTGTAAGTTTTGTTAAATCTAGAATAGAAATTAATGTGTTTTAAATAAATTACAACAAATATCATTAAAATATACAAATATTAGAACCACTATTATGGAGTTATAATTACTAATGTTTAAGGCTGGGTGCTATAAGAGTGGGTAGCCCCTAGTGTTGGGACTTATCTTCTAGATAACTACTATAAACTGATAAAGAGAACACAGTATATCTTTCAAAACAAGTAAGGTTTTAACATGTTTTGGGGTAAAGGGGAGGAACAAGTTAATAGATAGTAGAATGATGTTGTAGCTTGGCTTGCCTTCCAATCTTGAAGTCCTGGGTTCGAATCTGGCCACACACCAGTTTTCCCACAACCTTACAGAGAGTGCCATTCCTTAAGCCTCATAATGAGCCTTGGTTTGGAGAGCATGATGCAGTTCTCATCCTGTAAGTTGCAAGAAAACTTGCTGCTGGATGCGACACAAAGTAAATTACTTACCAAGTTGTTCACAAACTGTAGCTTGTGAGTTGGTGTCATCTTTCTTATCTAAAATGGACTTCACACTACCCTGTCAACAAAAGTGAATATAATTGTTTAGTATAATGCTACAATAGTGTATACAGTGAACGATCCAAAACCAAAACCGATGACCCCGAAGACCGAACTTTACACTACGTACATCGTGATCCTGCACAAGATCTCGCAGGTCAACTACTAGTAGAGTTGAACCTCTTGTAAGCAGGAAACTTTCGGCTACAGTGTAAAACCAGTGTAACCTTTGAAAACCCTGAAAAAAGGTGGGTCTACCATGTTAAATTACTAGGAAGATCTACCTAGCATCACAGAAAACTACCTAGTAACTAGATAGTATATTTGTTGATGTTATTGATACCTTAAGCTCAATAAGTAATTGATTGTCATGGTCTATTAATGGCTGTATTTTCTTATTGAAGGGCATTGTTGACCATATCCTCAGTAGGCTCCCTTGAGAGGTTGATTGAGAGATTTATGGGTCTTGGTTATAATAGAATAATATAGATAGGTAGCAAGGTTGGTGTATTGTAGTTATTACAGTATTAACCCTGTTAACTACCTATTTCTACCTTGTCACTACCATTATCTACCATGCTAACAGAGTTATTTTTACAAAGGATAAAAGGCCTCGCTCCTAAGTGAACTATATTGAAGCCCAAACAAAATTTACAGTCCGAAAGTTTAAGATAGATCACTCTACAACAACTGTGTAATCTATAATGCTCCTACTCAAATTAAAACTTAATTTGCCACCAGTACTTTGTGGAAATTGCATTATATTAATATTAATGGCATATTTAGTTATTTTGTACTACGTATACTTAAATGAATTTGTCGGATGCCCTTGGAAGAATTTTTTTAATACAACAGGGAGCCCCACCACAGAATCTCTGCTGTTCTCATAACAGCCCGAAAAATTTTATTTCTCCCATTGTTTTAAGGATAATATTCTTATCAAACAAAAAAATATTTAAATCAATTAGAAAGTACTAACAGTGACAGCTTTTGGTATCTGGTCCACATATTGTGGCTTGATAATAGCCTTCAGGTCGTCTTCAAGAATCTTGGTGAAATAATTTTGCAACTCTGACCCACGGAAATACTTGAGGATCTCTGTCCAATCGGGTGGCAACTGAAATAAAGATATGAAAAAATAAACAAAACATGATTGATATTATATATTTTAATGGTCATCAGTCAATGAGTATATCATTAGTGACACCACAAACCTTACAATCTGTTATGAGCACATACAGAAAGGAGTACATAGAGAAGATGCTCTTATTTGTTAATCACTGAACTCGGCATTTTGTGTCTCCTCATGTTCATCTCTGTATGGTGCATAGCAGTTTCTTCCTCTTTGTCATGTCACTGATAAATAAAGCTTCAAAAAATGTTGAATACTATTTCATACTTTTAAGATTTATTAAGAAAAGGGTTAGGTATTGACTTGATTTTAAAGAGCACCACTGACATAAAGGGAACACTATTTTGTACAAAATGTATTATTAAAAATAAGAAGTTTTCATTAAGTGAACTTAATTTTGGTCAATTATTTTAAGACACAAAGGTCACATCACTGACTTTGTTACCTTTTGTTATATTTCACTGATGCTGATAATTCAATAAATGCTCCAATGTATAAAGTTAATAATTTAGTCAAGTAACAGTAAATAGCCAAATATTATGCAAAATTTGAATTTGGCTAATATTTAAATACCAAATTAGCTAATAACTTTTCTATACAGTATTGTTTTGGCAGTTTTTGCGTCACCAATCTTGAATTTGACTAATTATATTAAAGGTAAATTAGCCAAATTGCTAAAAAACAGTTTAAACAAATTGCATATGTTCTAAATTTTCAGGTGTTTCTCACAAAGCAGGCCTTGTTAAAAAGAACACTTATTTATAAAATAAAGTTACTAATTGTCTTACATCATACTGGCCTAGATTTGGTTTCACTTTGCCAGCCAGAATCTTAAGCGCCGTTGACTTGCCGATACCATTCGTTCCTACAAGACCAAGAACCTCTCCTGCTCTAGGAATTGGCAACCTAGAAAAAAAAACCAAAATGACAAGTAGTGTCAGGGTTAAGACCAATTTAAGTATTATAATGAAGGTCGAACCCAGGACCTCAGGATTGAGAGGCAAGCATGTTAACCACCAACCTACAGCGCCACTCCTAAAAAATAAAGTCAACATTAACAGAAGACCAACCATCCAAAAAACAAAATTTCATGCTAAATAAATGTGGTCACTGCTTGCAGTGGACGACTGCACTCACTTGTCTGTTTTTTGCATTAATAGTTTAGGACTTTTTCTTAAAGTCCCAAAATCTTGAAAGCAATGCAAATATAGGTAAATTTGAGTACTACTCTAAATCAAACTTACTGGAAAAGCGGACAAAAACAAATTGACCAAAGGGTGGTTGCTTTTGGGAGTAGTTGGCTCTATTGTTATTAGTGTTCATTTAAATCGTGTTTAAATATAAGTTTCAGATTCAAGATTTTATTGCTACAAAAGTCAGCCATGGGCTATCATCCATTTAAATTACAAAAATACTATACAAGACATTGAATACAATATGCTAAAATAAATAGAGTTAAGAGGAGAAAAGGTAATGAATTAAAGAATACTAACCGATGAAGCTTGAAGGAGTTAGCGTTGTATCTGTGTGTTGTATCCTTTCCCAGGTTACTTGGTAGATTGATGATGGTAATGGCTTCAAAGGGACATTTCTATAGAAGATAAAATTAAATATTGTTACATTTCAAGATAGTACACATTGTACTGTGTGCTGAATTGTGATAATTTGGTCCACACCACCGCTTACCTTGTATATTTCAGCTGGAAGGACGAAAAACAAAATATGCAATGTTAGAGATGTATTGTCACTTGAGAAATGTCAACAAAATCGATTTTGCTAATTTTGACAAAATATATAAGGGTATTTGAAAAATATTTACCACCAATTTTGCAACATTATATGCTAAAAATAATTTTGACAAACGAAATACCTTTGAACAGATACCACATCCAATGCACAGTTCTTCAGAGATAAGAGCAATCTTATCTGTGGGTACGACTTCAATACAAAGTTTTCCCATCCTCACTACCGGGCAGGACTTCTTGCACTCCTGCCGACATCTCTTGGGCTTACATTTGTCGTTACTGACGATGGCAATTCTCGTTAACTTACTCTCTTCTTCTGTATTGTTACTGCCGACTTTAACTTTCGGCATGTTTGTTTTCCTTATAACAAAAAAATAGTAAATATATATATATATAAACCTACAAACACACTATGCAGCATTTTGGTCCATCCCAAAGAACGGACCCCAGAAGAAAACATATGCGGTGGTTTAATTATGCAGGGCGGAGGTGGGCGGGACCACCCTCCCTCTCCATCTTCCACCCACCCTAAAGCTTAATTTATGTCTATCCACCCACCCTAATTTCAACCATTCACCCACCCTAAGCTTCTGAAAAACGTAAAAACACTGTTTGACCACCTACCCTTAAATCTTTGCCTCTAGTATATACTGGCCTACCCACCACTAGACCAGGCCTTGGCGCTGGTGGCTAGGCCTACTAGGTATGGCTTCAGGTGTATAGATGAAATCACACGGACTGAGTGAGCCTGGAAAATGATTAACAATATGTTACTAAAAATGTAATAAATACATACGTATTTCACAGTAAAGCAATACCGCTGATAATAGATATATACTGTAGATTACTCGTTATACAACTTTTTAAAACGGATATCAAAATCCCTGAATAATTTCACAACAAAATGAAACAATTTTATTAATCTTGTGTGACAGGATAAAGAACGAACGGACCAGAAAAGACACGTGTAAATACCGCCCTCTGTATTTACAGTATGCAAAAACTTGTGGAAAATTATCAATATAAATTTAGAATGCATTATTATTAAAGTATATACCTGCCAACTCTCACGCATTATGCGTGAGTCTCACGCATTGGAGCCTATTTTAGATGTCTCACGCATAAATTAATTTATCTCACGCATTAGCAGAATTCTCACACACAAGTAGTCATTCCAATAGTGTTTCTCACGTATGACATAATATAGACCAAAATACGGTAAAAACCATCCCAAAACGGCGATAATTTGGGCAGAAACGGAGGAAAAAGACGGTGTTTTTTTTTGGTTTTCTTTTTGCTTGTCAGATCGATATGAGAGAGGATGTGGCCCAGATAGTGGTGGTGGGGTTTGTCTCACGCATTCGAGCCAGAAAAAGTTGGCAGGTATAAAAGTAATATTTTTTAATTAGAATTACCTATTTGCCTTTTGTAATAATACAAAATAGTTGCAAACAAAAATTATTTACAATACTGTATATTTTTTTTAATTAAAAACTTTTAACTTGATAGATATTGTAATGTATTGCTTATTTTATCTTGTAGAGGGCCCCTTAG
>JAOTQE010135540.1:0-11908 GCA_025631205.1 Nesometra sesokonis
GGGCGGCGGGGGTGGCAGTGGTGGTCGAGCACCTTAAGCAATACCCCTGGTAAACATTTCTTTCCAGGATATTTGACAATGAGGCTTCAATACAAAGTATAAACATGTTTTTGTCTAAAATTAATAACCCAGTTGGGAATTCAGTTGTGGATAGACAAAGGGGCGCAAGTTCAAGCCGGTACCTGCTGCACGACATGAAGGGAGTCTTAGGGGAGCTGAAAGTCATACGAATGTTCAGCATCTGGTCCACAGTGCCTTGGGATTATTGTTTAAGATGATAAATAAATCTATAATTATTAGACTTATTAAATCAAGTATGTTTTGTGGGGATGGTTTCTTGGATAAGGATGACACAGCCAAAAATAAATGATTTGATTTGTATACATGTCTATTAAAGTACAAATTGAGGCATGTGCAATTGTGCAAATTCAATGTACAAGTTCTGGGTATTTTATGCAAGATCTACAGTTCATATTAGTAAGTTTTCCGTGCTCTAACACCTTTGAAACAACCTAAATGCAACTGAGAGTCACAGAAACTGGGAGACATGAGAACAGTGCTTGCAGTTGGAATTGTTCAAGTTTTGCTGAACTAGACAAGACATGGGCCCAAGATAAACTAAATATTTTCTTTTTCTGTATAAACTTATTGAAATGAATGGCAGAATGTAACTATTTACAACATTTTTTTACAATATAAATCAATTGAGCTTAAACTACATGTTTTTACTATTTTTATAAACTTTTATATTCAAACTAAATATTTACTAAAGAACAAATAACTTTAATAAAACTACTAATGCATGGCAACGTATTTAAAACTATGTTATAGATTTGCTTTCTCTATTACACCGTTTGTAAATACTGTGCTTTTACTGTATTAACAGTTTTAACAAAATATTTTACCAATCATTATTTACATTAAAATTATAATATAATTTACATAACTTTTCTATAAAAAATGCTGTTTTTAAAATTATTTACATATTGTTTTAGTTTTTTTAAAGTTTTTTTTTATGGTATAAAACACCGATTGGGATTATAACCACACTGTTTTTTAACACACATATATACTTGGACAAATGGGATGTGCAAGTATGGATCTTAAACAATAATTTAATAAGATCTGATAGCATCCCATACCAAATGGAAACAAACATGCGTGTTTGCTGTTTAAAGGACCAGATAATGTTTAGTGTTTAATAACATAATTATCTAAAACAAAGACCCATTTACACTGTCATGAAAACGATCAATGATAAATTGATAAAAATATGTTGCCGTATAAATCAAAAAGAAACGGTCATACTAGAATGGTATGACCGCAGAATGGTAGAATAAACATCAATGTGCATATGATAAAAAAATATATTCATAAATCCAATGAAATCATAATCAATAAAATTGATAAATGTTTTCAATGATTATAAGGTCAATTAATATTTTGCACAAGTTTTTTTTTAATATCATTCAAATTAAATCATACATACTGTATATGAACGATTATATTTATATTATTTTCTATAGGAAAGACTTTGTTTTACCTAATAACCACTGTTATCATCTTAGTGTAAATGAGCCTTTAGTCAAAATTGTTCATAAAGTTATAAATATTAAAATATTTGTACTCTGTTGAAAGGGCATAAGCTCTATAAGCCAAAAAACCAGGAGAATTATTTGCTTCATGGCGGAAGTGGACGAGCCACTACACCTACTGTACTACACTACAGCGACTGTGGTAAAAGATATGCAAGTCTATTCACAGTTCAAACTATGCATGTGTGTTACAAAGGTCAAATGAGGTCAAAGCATACTAAAACTTTCCACAAATATAAATTAATTCTTTGCATTGTAGACTGCATTTTGTACACTTTGACTTGACCTTACTACTAGATGGGTCATCTGAACACTGAATTGGCTTTGTATGTAAAAATGTTTTAAATGTCTATCATATTACATTATTAGGCCAAAAAAAATACCTGGTATCTGGTCAGACCTAATGTCCAGAATTGATGTGCTGATAGAGAATTTATTTTTTAAGAAATGGTACAGAAAAGTCAGTAATATTTCAAATATAGTCGAAATTGCCTAATTGAAGCCTTATACTCTAGGTGGCGCTGTTGTGTATATAAAAAAAACATTGATGCGCTAGGTCTAGATTGACACACATGCCGACCAGAGACTGTTTAATTTTTTTCGCCATTAGAAAATGTTTCACAAAATTTCTACAGTCTTATTAGCAATTTCACTCTTTTTTTATGTATTTTAATCTATTTTAAAAGAAATTGTAACATTTTAAACAAATTTTTAAACTTTATAGCTTCGTTCCCAGTTGTTTAAATGTCTACTGTATGTGGCTAGTTTGTGCTTTTATATTGAATGCAACTCATAACCGAGGTGCCACTGTTACAAAACGTGTAGATTTCAATAAAATATTTAGAATTTTATTCGTATGTGAAAACTATACACTACTTCAAAACGCGAGGTACAATAATATATACAATGTACTGTTGTACATGTTTTTCTACAGTGTTAGTGTGCATATGACAGAGCATGCACATGATGGCCTATTGGTTAGACTATACCTTTGTTACTACTCTGCCAAGTGCGGCAACATAATTGTATACTACTGTAAAACCCTTTATATTTGTGGTTTTTTAAAATGAATTTTTAAAATTTTATTTTTTGGTATTTAGTTGGTTACAAAAACCAAATTGTCATGTTTGCTATGCATTCATTTTTTCAACAACTTCATTTTAACAACCTACCATTATAAATTTGGGTTTCTTGCCAGTTCAATCATGGAGAAATAAAAGTTGTAATTCCATGTCTACAGCAGACAACTTATTTCACAGAACCAAAAATTGCAAGATATCATGGGACAATTTTAACAATTAACGGTTTACCTAAAAAAGTGCAACAGTTAATGGTCACAAAAATAAAGGGTTACAGATGTGTAATTATGAAAAAAACTTCAAGTAAAAGTAAAATGAAAAATAAAATATATAAAAACAATACAGTAGTGGATCTCAATATTAAAAAGATACAACATGCACTTAATACTATTACTTTTGTACCAGTATAGACTTAAAAAAAACTTTCTTAACAAGCCAAAAAGTAGCATGAATCACAGACTAAATGTGAGGTCTCACCACAAAATGAGTTTCATGGTAGGAAAATCAAAAATTGAATTATTTGTAACTTCTATTAGAGCATAATATAAGCTGTAATCTAAACTTTTAAATGACATTCATTGGATAAGTAGATCCAAAGATATGAGTATTTGAAGATTTCATGCATGGAAACTCGCCCATAAAGCAATCGAAAAACAAACAATTAAGACAATAAATGTCAGAAATCTGCATGATGGACACTTTCCTCCATGAAAACTAACCTAAAATGTATATTGTTATGAAATTTAAGTACCATAGTATTCATGATTGGTTAAAACTAAATTTCTCAAAAATTTGACTACAAACCTATTTTGGTGATTATCTCAATTTCATCTCCCCTACTATACGATGCGACTCATTTTGTGGTGAGACCTCACAAATGTGACAGGGTCATCCCCCTGTATGAGACGCTGCTTACTTCCCAGCAGTTTTCACAAATCACACACTAATGTGACAGGGTCATCCCCCTGTATGAGACGCTGCTTACTTCCCAGCAGTTTTCACATATCACAGACTAATGTGACAGGGTCATCCCCCTGTATGAGACGCTGCTTACTTCCCAGCAGTTTTCACAAATCACAGACTAATGTGACAGGGTCATCCTCCTGTATGAGACACTGCTTACTTCCCAGCAGTTTTCACATATCACAGACTAATGTGACAGGGTCATCCCCCTGTATGATACGCTGCTTACTTCCCAGCAGTTTTCACAAATCACAGACTAATGTGACAGGGTCATCCCCCTGTATGAGACGCTGCTTACTTCCTAGCAGTTTTCCAGTACTGTATACCCGAGTAGACTAACAGCAAAGTGAACAAGGTGCCTCAAGGACACAGATAACTGATAAATTTGAGTCAAACTCCTACACTGGAGTCTAAACTGCAAGCACTGCACTCCACATATTAATATTCAAAATCTCAAAGTGTTTCTTACATTGTCATGTATTGATAAGTTATGCATTCTTCTTTCCATAGCTCATAGAGTTGCTATTAGTTTTCGTTCTATCTCTTTGGTTGTTGACCACGATTGCTCCTTTTTTCAATTGGGGGAACACTGAAGACCAAATCTTAATAAGAGTTCTAATGTGGATCTACAGATTACTTGTTTATTTAATGACATCTCTTGCATATACACCTGAACAGTGGCGGCGCCAGGAATTCCTCGACAGTAGGGCAAAGCCCCGACAGGGGGGCACGGGACCCCGACGAGTTGGGCAAGTTAAATTTTGAGGTTGGCGTGTCCCCGGTTTTCGGTCTGACGAGCAAAAAAAAGCCCCTGGCTGAGGAACAAGGCATAGAGCATGAACTATTCAAACTCCTAAAGACAAGAAACCGGCAATTGTGGCATCTCATATCGCCAAAGTCTCTTGATATGGCACCTAGAAAGAGAGGGGGCCTCAAGGACACATGATTGCAAAAAAGCAGCAGATTGCAAGCCATCTAGATCTGCCAATGGAATGGATGTTGTTTAATTCATTCCATTACAAAAATAGATTTTTGTGACATGTAATTTGCTGTTTGACTGCTGACCTTTACATAAGCCATCGCATGTTTGAAACACAAAAATTAGTAAATATTCATTGAAATAAAATCGTTTGCTTACTTGATAGTGGACATTTTTGCTGTCTGTCAGTCAGCGGCTGATTTCAATCAGATAAGAATAGTATTTAATAGCAAGAGGTAGAAAGTTAAGGCATAGAAAGGTTATGAGAATGAAAGATCCAGAAGCAACAGGGAAAATTGTAAGGTAAATAAACCAATATCACCATGGGAATAGACTGTATTTCAGCTACCAGATTTTAAATATGAGGTTTATATAATTGGTAAGCTATGATTTGTGATAACCGGAATATATGTCTTAGCAACTTTTACTTAAACTTATTAAATGACTTTGCTTTATTAATATAATCCCTAGGGCGTGGTTGTTGAAAATTAAAAACTCACTATATTAAAAACTTGAATTCACCTATGTGTCTGTAGATAATAATTTACACAAATTAATCAAAAATAAATAAATTTAAATTATTATATAAAATATTTACATTTGAGGCACCAGTATAAATATAATGCACCATTGACTGTCTATTGCACATGTATTGCATCTTGTCATCAACATATTTGATTATTTTAACTATACTAATTGTTTATCATCACATTGCTATCACTATTCCCTGAATATTAAATGTGTAAAGTACATAAAATTAGATCAAGTATGAAAAAGTATGTTGAAACCTTTATGAGAAAATTATCTTGTACTTGGCTGTGAATAAAACCATGTGAAAATTATAATAGTAAATGATAGTAAAGTCAGCTAATTTCCATTATAATAGTAAATATAGTAAAGTTAGTTAATTTCCAAGAATTACAATAAAGAATATCCTAAAATCTAAAAGCAAAATATATTCAACATTTGGTGTAAAAAGTGATTTTAATATGAGAAATTACAAGTTACCAGTCTTCCATAAATACCAGAGAGCTTTTGGATTAACGGCATGGTTGCGCATGTTCACACGCCAAGAATGTTAGTCAAGGCCAAAAAAAATATTTAAGTTTTCCTTTTCCACCTCCCCTGTAAAAAAGGCCTCCTCAAAAATTTTCTTTTTTAAATTATCAATTTAAAAAAAATAAGTTTTATAGTGTGTAGGGTAAGCCCAGTATGTTACTGAAACACAATAAATTTGCTTGAGTAATTGCTATGCAAGCTAATTTTAATCTTTTCTTTAAATAGACCAAACATTTGTACCAAATTTCCAGGGGTGAACAGAGTTTTTTTTTTGGCTAAAAAATCGAACCACTGTCAAAGATATAATGTGTATGTAAATGCTTGCTGTTTTAGCTCAAGAACTGCATCTATGCATGGAAACTATGCTTGTAAATGTCAGTGTAATGTAGTTGTCCTACTGAACATCTTGTGTCTGCTAGGGAATCATGTCAATTCAAATGTCAGTGTAATGTAGTTGTCCTACTGAACATCTTATGTCTGATAGGGAATCATGCCAATTCATCTTCAACAAATTCGGTGGATTCGCAATATCGTGCGCTACCTATCAGTTGCAGTCGACAGGCCGAAATCCGCAGTGCCTTAGGGTAATCCATAATTTTCATCATTTTTACAAGAGTACAGAACATACGCTGGGGGAGGGGGTTTTGATGAATGTACGCTTTTGAAATAAAAAAAATGATTTTTAAAATGTTACATGGACAACCATTTATCACTTTTATAGCTTTAAAAACCTTATTTGCAGGTATAGTATTAGATTCAGTTGTTATAAAAGATATCATATAACCTGGGTTTTGAATGTTTTGTGTTATTAAACAGTATGAAAAAAAATTCCATCATTTTATTATATTTATTAAATTTATTATGTAACGCATTGTGAATCCAGCGAATTGGTTGAGTTGGAACTGGTTCAACTCATCTGATTTGCTTTCCATGAATCTGGACACCTACCATTCCGACTGCTGTTGAGCATAGCAACATCCATGGAAACACTTTAGTAATGGATTAGAGATTTTATGGAAACCAGTCTTTTTTTGTGTAGAAATAAAATTCTCCAGTGGAGTAAACTTAATACACCCTATCTATGCAAGTAATGTATTTAATATATTTTCTAACAGTGCAACTAAAATTAGCGAAATCACTACAAGCAGGCTTATATACAGCTTTCTTTCTGCCCACACTGGTTAATAACTGGGGGTAGGAGGTGGGAACTCCTACCCCCAGTGTTAACGTAACGCGCTCATAAAAGTAAGTTGGTATTCTATTCAACTTGTTAATGAACACATCATATCCACATTGGAAACTCTGAAATATTTCAAAAGCTTTTGCAATAAATTGTTGTAATTTTCCTAAAGTATACAGATTAATACCTACCGGCGTATAGTCCGTATTCGCCAACAGTGAATCTACACTCGATATATTCGATATTTTAAACTTCATAAAGTTTACACAAACAAATCTGAGATATCGACAATAATCTTGAAAAAAACCGTGTCTTCTTTTACATAGGCTCCATCTTGAAGAACACTCTGGGCCACAAACAACGGGCAGCCGGATGCGATGTTCATGTCTGTGGCAGGTCGTTTGAAACTGCTGCTTGCTGGATCAGGTCGGAATGAATCCGACAGATGGCGACGTCCAGTCTCTTGGTCAAGGAGCATCAATGTAACCTGCAACAGTATTATATTAGAAAAAGTTATTTCAATGTAAAATATATAGTACATAATAATTAATATACTTGGTAGCTGCAGGGACCTACCATGAATCACCATTGATCTGACTCTGTCCCTAGCAATCATTGTTGCTTCAACATGTTTTAGTCTGGTACATTGGGACACTTGCTTCATGCACATCTGTCTAGATCCTCCTCTTGGTCTTCTTTCGTTGACCTAAAGATGTATCTCATAGGACAGTGGCTGCCACCAAGACTTAACTAAACACATTACTGTACCTGAAACCTGATTCTTGCTATTGTTGAACAGGGTAATTTACAATGATTCCAACATTGAACTCCAGTATTGTTTGACATCCAGTGCTTTGTACACATTGGATCACATTAAGTGGTTTTTGTACACATTGGATCACATTAAGTTGTTTTTTTACACATTGGATCACATTAAGTTGTTATGTACAAACTAGATCATATTAAGTTGATTTTGTACAAATTTGATCACATTCAGTTTTTTTTGTACAAATTTTATCACATTAAGTTGTTTTTGCACAACTTTGATCAAATGAAGTTGTTTTGTACAAACTGGATCACATTAAGTCGTTTTTGTACAAATTCGATAACATTAAGTTGTTTTTGTACAAACTGAATAACATTAAGTTGTTCTATACAAACTGGATCACATTAAGTTGTTTTGTACAAACTAGATCACATTAAGTTGTTTTTGTAAAACTTGGATCATACTGAGTTGTGTTCAACATGGATCATACAGAGTTGTTTTTGTACAACTTTGATAATATGGAATTGTTTTTGTACAAACTGGATCACATTCTTAAAGCTGTTTTGTACAAACTGGATCACATTAAGTTGTTTTTGTACAACTTGGATCATAACGAGTTGTGTACAACGTGGATCATGCAGAGTTGTTTTTGTACAACTTGGTTGCAACTCTTTCACAAATTCAGATCGCATCTTCAGATAATTTTGTCTATTACCAGTGTTGACCAGTAGTTTTTGTGCAACACTGAGTTGTTCTTGTACAAATTGGATCACATTAAGTTGTTTTTTTACAACTCTGATCACATCAAGTTGTTTTGTACAAATTGGATAACATTAAGTTGTTTTTATACAACTTTGATATCATTAAGTTGTTTTTGTACAAATTGGATAACATTAAGTTGTTTTGTACAAACTGGATAACATGAAGTTGTTTTTGTACAACTTGGATCATACTGAGTTTTGTTCAACGTGGATCATATGGCGTTTTTTTGTACAACTTTGAACGCATGAAGTTGTTTTTGTACAAAATGGATCACAATTATTTTTTTTTTACAACTTGGATCACATGAAGTTGTTTTTGTACAAACTGGACCGCATTAAGTTGTTTTGTACAATCTGGATCACATTAAGTTGTTTTTGTACAACTGGGATCATACTGAGTTGTATACAACATGGATCATACGAAGTTGGTTTTGTACAACTTGGTTGCAACTATCACAAATTGAGATCCCTTCTTCAGACAATTTTGTATACTACCGGTGTTGACTAGTTGTTATGGTACAACAATGTACAAATTGCATTATATTGAGCTGTTTTTGTACAAATTGTACCAAATTAAGTTGTTTTTGTACAATTTGGACCACATAAGTTGTTTAATACAACTGATACCACATTGAGCTGCTTTTGTAAAACTTGAATCATTAGCATAAATTTTGTTTCTTCTCTCGTGTTCTTCTGCAACTGGATAACTAAAAACACTTCCATCCTCTAATATGTTTTAGGATAAAATCTAGGATATCAATTTAAGCCTTTCGCAAAATTCAGATCCAGTCTTAAGATGATTTTGTATACTACCAGTGTTGATGAGCTATTAGTTTTCAAACACTCGCATGGCTCTTGAATGTTGGAATAATCATTGAAAAACCATATAGACCTTCATTAAAATGCATATAGATTGCCTGCATTTGGCAAGCAATGAAAAACAACCAAACCTTTTGTCTGAACGGCCAGGGAAGAAGAGCGTCATAGTCACCCTTCATCACAACAAAGAAAAGAGAGACATGTGTATTCTTTCCCATGCCATCTCCATTCAGATATACTCTGGCACACATCTTATAGCCGAAACGGCTAGTATAGAATGGCTGGCTGTAAAGTGACAGCGTTTTTCCAGAATCAGCATCTCTTTTACGACGAGTAAAGTCTTTAATCTTCCAAGTTAGAACTCCATCGTAGCTTGCAGTTTCCAAAATTTGAAATCTTAGATCTTGTTCTGCCAATCGAACGGAATGTAGGCCAACATCCTTATCGAGAGTGGTAATTCGGCTGTGAAAGTTATCTGTAACAAAATATATACTTAAATAACAGTATATTTTTATATTGTACCCTGTAAACTAATTAATCTAGGCCCTAATTACAGTATAGAAAAAAAAGACAAAAACTTGATTTAAATTAAAAAGATGCATTTTTTACAGGAAGAAATGGATATTGCTTTATTTATTCCGACGTTGGGACCTGGTTCCATGTTTAGAGCACCAGCACAAAAGACTATCCGTTACTGTTTTAATTCGTTTCATGATTCTAATCCTGTGCGTTATTAAAAAAACGGTGTATAGGTCTAATGCATAAGAATTCTTCCCATAAAAAATGATGTATGCATGAAACTTGTGCATTATGCATGAGAGATTAAACAGATTGTACAAATTTTGAAAATTTATAGGTGGTGGAGAATAAATACAGGTGGAGAGAGTAAGTCCTTGAGAGCACCAATATGGACTGACTGTCAACTATATTGGCTATAGATGACTATTACAGACTGAAATATATTGGAAATATGATGGAGTCAAACTTGGCTAACTATGGAATGTATAGATCTATAAATAATAATAATAATAGACATTTATATAGCGCCTAATAGATCAACAATATAGGCGTTTTACAATAAAGATATAATTTAACACCAACCCCAGGGCTCGAATTTAGTCAAGGCACCAAGGCCATTTGCTTCTGAAGCCCTCTCAATTGGCCTCAGTGCCTTCAAAAATTTACAATCATCCAGGCCACTTTGGCCTTGGTGCCCCTTACTTAATCATGCCAAAAATGGCCTTGCCCTTACCAAGCCCAAATTCAAGGCCTGCAACCCAATATTTCTGTGATTAGGTTTTGGGGTAAAATGTTAGATTTAAAACAAAAATGATTTAAGTCATTGTTTAAAGACACTAAAAAACAGATGGAGAATGTTTCACCTCGATAGGAAGTTTGTTCTACTGAAACCATAAGACTGATATAGCTGACGCAAAAATAATACGGCTTAATTTTCTGCTGGCCGCTAGTTTAAAACGAAACCACTGTTGTATATTCTGTAATAAACTTGTCAATGAAGATGTTTGGTATTGAAAAATGTACAATAGCTGATAAACTTAGAAATTTATATTCTTGCTGATGGTTACGATGGTGATGAAGGCAATGATGATAGAAAAAATGACACTGAAAATGGATTCATGAAATTAAGTCTTTATTGAAAACAACACGTAAAATAGAAAAGCATTTTTATAATAGGATAAAATGCTTGATGGTGATATAAGAATCAAGGCAGAGATGACATCCCAATGGTAAAAACTAGGAAAATCATACAGGTAATGATGATGACACCATGGTACAACAATGATAGGTATGATGATGATGACGACGATAAGGACAATGATAATAATGAGGACGATGATGACATGCTGTAACTAACCCATTTAACAGCAAACCATTAGTCGAGATCAGCTAAAAATTGCAAAATTAGTAAATATGGAAGACTCATGACAATGAGGACTACGATACTCACTCAATTGTGCAGCGCCAATACTAGGGGCTCCTCCTGTAACAGAGATGCCCACAAAGCGTGATTCCTCAAGAGCCTGTATCTTGCTTCTGAGTTCACTTAGAGCATCTTGCTCATTCATCAACTGTGCTTTCAATTCTGAGATGTCATCTTTTCTTGATGTATCTTGTATCTTCTTTTCCAATTCACTAATGACATCCAACCGAGTTGCAATAATTCTCTATAAAAACATACATTAGATCTGTTGTTTGTAGTTTTCTCAAAACAGTTTTTTGAATATTAGTAGAAAACATTCGTTTTCACTTGAAAATGAATAAATTTTCCAATATTCTACATACTGTTTCCTATTGTGTGTGATGATATACTAAAACAAACAAACTTAATCATTCTAGTGCAAATTAGACATCTTTGTAACAACCTGTATGAATTATGTATATACACCTACTACAAGCTAAAATGGTTGGGGGAGGGGGTGGGTAAGAGCCTCTCAGAAGCTAGAGAGTAAAAGAGTTACTTTAATTTCATTCTGAAAGTGTCTTCTTAGTTCAAAAAACTTAACACGCTCTAAAAATAGGGTAGGTAGTGTGGGAGGGTGGGTAGGTGGCAAGGTAGGTAGGTAGGTGGATAGGTAGGTAGGTAGGTGGATAGGTAGGTAGGTGGGTAGGTGGGTGGGTGGGTAGGTAGGTAGGTAGGTGGGCAGGTAGGTAGGTAGGTAGGTGGGTAGGTGGGTAGGTGGGTAGG
>JAOTQE010135551.1:0-11908 GCA_025631205.1 Nesometra sesokonis
TTTTCGAGTGGGCGAGTTTGCAGTAGGCGAGTTGGTAGTAGGCGAGTTTTCGAGTAGGCGACTTGACCTGTATTCCCGTGAAATGTGGATTGGAAATGCCCTGAAAAGGTTAGCACCGACCGTGTGTACAACAGCAAAGCATGCCTGGCCTAGGCTTTTTTCTCGGACTGTAGTGTAATTCTATGTGATACGAACATATACACAAATGAAAGTAAATATATGTTGTAAATTAACCAAACAATAACTCACCCAATAAAAAAACAACCGCCTGCGGTGTGGCTGAAAATTACAAAAGAAACAAAACTCACGGAAAAATGATCAACAAAAACTCAGTCATGTGAGTATGTGTGGTCGGGTCCGTTGATTTGTGTAGTTATTCACACGGAAATGAGCGTTACTACTGTATATCCGTTAGGATAAATCACCGTGAAAATGGACCTATAAAAGTTAGTTTTTACAAGTCCGTAGGTACTATGTATTTAAAAAAAACATTACTACCTTCCAATAGTAAGGGCAATAATTTTCTATTGACTAAACATTGAACACAAGTCAATAGGCCAAATAGCTTTTCCAAAAATAATTGACAGGAATTACAAAGTATAGTAGGCTTACTAATTAATAACATGGATTTATAACCCATTTGCAGTTGTGTATTCAGGAATTGGAAGGGGATGCCCAACCCCGAACAGACTTTGGCAAGCCCGGCAAAAAAACCCAAAACCCCAAAAACACACAAAAATGGGTATTAGTGAAACAACTGACACGAAACAACAGGAAAAAAATAACTGGAACGCAATAAATAATGTTATGTAATTTTATTCACATACAATAATATTATATTATTTACATTACACAATCAATTAAAAAACTATTAAACACCTAAATATTAAAAATGTTAAATCTACCAAAGTTAATTACAGAAATTTGAACTAGACTGTGCATTGTACATCTTAATAAATAAAATAATAATTATGACAAATAATGATTATAATAATGCAAATAACAATTTAATGATAAATATCAATGGATTTGTTACATAAATTTCCCTATAATTGCCTAAAAACATCTTTGTGTTGCCCAAGTCTAAATAAAAAAAAATTAACTTCGGTTTTCTTTTACTGTATATTAACTTACATTAATCTCTAGACTTTTAAATCCATAAAATGAACTCAAAAATTGTAAGAAATAGAAAACTTTATCCCAAAATTATACAACATATGAATTAAAAATTTGTGGATAAGTTCAAGTATTTTTTACAATTATAGAGATTTTATTTATTTGTCAAAGTCGAGATACGAAAGTTAAAAAAGTTTAAAGATCTTGAGTTGGTCGGGCTTGGCAACACAACTGTTTAGGCTTAATGACAATACATATTTTTCATGCTGCAGTAAAGTAAAACCAACAGAAATAACATCTATTTAGCTGATTATGGCAGCTCCTTGCAGCCTTAAGCCGGACACTCACTACTTCGTGCAACGGTCTTACGACGGTCGCACGACTAAACCGTCGCTACCTGTGCGTGTGGTTTCCGGACGCAACGAGTGATTCAACACGGAAATCACTAAAACACCATCGTCTGATGACTAGAAGACTGTCATTGGGTCTGGAAACCACACACATGAAGCGATGGTTTAATCGTGTGATCGTGGTATGACACAGTGAGTGTCGGGCTTTATGTGGACATTCCTTTCAGCATAGTATTTATAAAATACTGTATAGCCAAACCACCGACTAATAAAAAAAATGTTTAAAATAATAAGCCATTTCATGGTTTCAACTGCGCATATGCATTACCAAATCAAGTCAAATTATCTTTATTGCAACCACATTGTCTGTTGATTGGATGTTACATATGTGGTATAGATTATACATTTACATAAACATCATATTCAATAACAGAAAAGTAGAGTGACCAGTGATCAACAAACTACCAATAGTTATATGCCCCATAACTGAGTATGAATTTTTTGGATCTGTTTAATTCTAGTTAATGAATAAGATAATGTGTTTCTTAGTTGATACTGGTGAGTTGGAGCATACGCAAGTCATCATTAGTAATCTGCAATATTGCAGGTCCGATTATGAGTTTGAGTTTCTCCACTGTTCTCTTCTTTGCGCTTCCCTTTACGCAAGTAGATTGTTCAATCAGAGATCACTCTTCTTGAATTTTAGATAATATCAAGTTATAAAGACAGATCAAGTAATACAATGCACAGCTCTTATTGAAAGGAATAAAAATTGTCGCGTGTCGTTTTATTACTTGACCTTAATCTGCACATGCACAGTTGATACCGTGAAATTCCTTTTTAATCTTTAAAACAGGGGCGGATCTAGGATTGTGTGAAAGAGGGTGTACACTTTTACATCAAGGTAGACATTTTACCGATTTCAAATGGGACACGCAAAAAACCCATAATATTTGCCATATTTTGCATGTTTTTTCTACTATTTTCCATTATTATTGGCTGAAACTTATCTGTATTCTATTCTTTGAAAAAAATTTTAGAGGGGTGCACATATACTTTGACGATATTAGAGGGGCACACGCCGGATACGCCCCCTCTAAATCCGCCCCTGTAAAAATACTCTGAAAAAAATGATAGTTTACAAGCAGTGATCTTGGCTGATTTTTGTAACTTTTTACAATTTGTTAAAATCAATATTCCTATTTTTGTACAGTATTTATTTTGTATGCTATAGGATAAATCAATTATACTTATCTTAAAATTTTAATTATTCTATAAAATGTGAAACACTTTGACCACTCAGTGGTATGGATACAGGCCTCGAATTTGGGCTTTGTGAGGGCAAGGCCATTTTTGGCTTGATTGTAACTTGTACTACAGGGCACTTGAGGCCATTTTGTACAAATTGTATCATTATGTATTACTGAAAATAAGGAGCACCAAGGCCAAAGTGGCCTTGATGATGGCCAAATTGTTAAGGCACTGAGGCCAAATGAGAGGGCACTGGCAGCAAATGGCATTGGTGCCTTGGTTAAATTCGAGCCCTGTGGATATACTGTATCTTAGAATTTTTTTTTCAGAAATGAAATATCCATAGCGTGAAAAATGTGTGTATTATTACGATAATAATAAAACAATACTCAGAATAATTAAAAAATACTTTAAAAACAATACAGTTAAACAAGCCTAAGTTTACTTTGCAGAAGTAAAATTATTTCTGTCAAGATTGTTTTTTTATACCAGAGGACAGGAGTGTATGTCATTATTAATCTTGAATCCTGAAGTAAATTATTTTCAATGTAATTTTTGATACAATCTACAATAGGCATATTTGACTGTACATAAATTTCTATCACAGTGCTTGCTTTATAATTATAACTGAAATACAGAATAAATTAAAAACCATTATTGTAAAAATGTCACAATATAACTTCTTTATATATTTTTTACATGATGTGTGTACAAGTCGACACAACAATAATAAAATAATAATAATCAAAAAACAATAATTCCTGAATTTCTGATGAAGATACAATGTCGAAATATTAAATCTTGTGATGAAGTACTGTGTTCTCCCTATTTTACAATTTTTACTGGTAAGTTGCGCATGTGAAATCATTAAAACGAAAGAAGATGATGAACCTGTGAAAAGAGCTTGGATCTGCATGTGGATGGCATAAGAACAAGAGGAAGACCAGGTTACATGGTTTGAGGGAGGAGGATGCTCAAGACAGAAAGAAGTGGGGAGAGGCAGTGTCACCATGGCGCGAAAGTCAGTAACCCTTTGTAAGAGGAAAAATACCGACTTAAATAAATGATGATGATGAATACGGCTTATCAGGCTGGCCTCCAGGTTGGTTTTGGCTGCACCTGAATGCCCTAAATATGATGCCTAGGGCTATATGAGCTCCCTTGCAAGTTGTATACTTTGTACTGCTAAGGAGTAAGGAGTGAAAAAGAAACTTACGAGTGGAAAAATACAGTAGTGTCCCAATCAATTTAATATTTATTTGACACCATTTTTACTAGACTACTGTATATTTTTACTGTAAAAAGTGTAAATATGATGGCTAAAACAGTACCTAGAAGAACACTAAGTACTTAAATGCAATATTTTATCCTGACATGATGGCATGTATCTCATTGCTTGGAGCGGATTAGTGGACATTAAATCCAACATTATTAACAATCCAATAATCTTACTAGTACTGTCCCTTTAAGAAAAAAATGGGATCCCGGACAGAATCTCACTGGATATCAAACAGAATCCAGATTTTCGGCCAGGATCCAGAAATTTTGGACCAGGATTTCTGGTCAGATCCCAGTGGGATTAAGCCATCCTGCCACATTCCAGGTGGGGATTCTTGAAAATCCTGACATTGCGGAAAATTATCCCAATTGGATTCTGATGGGATGATCATACCCCAGTGGGATTAGGCCGCTGGGATGACCTAATCTCGGAACTTTAAAAAAAAATTCATTTTAGCATGAAATTTGGTTATTGGAGAGTTGACTGTTGAATATATTTTCTCTATCATTAATAGCGCCCTCTATTTCATAGTAGCACCATGCTTGCACACAATCTAATTACCTCAAAACATGAAAAAATGGAATAATTCTTTAAATTAAAACAACTGCCTTGCATACAAGCTTGCTCAATTAATTTGCACCCAGACAATATGAAAGTAGGGATTACTGTACTGACCAAGGTATAAGCCCACTGTCAACAATCAATTGAGTTGTTTTCACACCAAGTTAGTTACAAAACTCTTTATGACACTCAGATATATGCCCACCCACGATATTGACTGGTATCATGTTCAAGAACACTACACATTCTGATACTCAAATATAAACCCACCCCATAAACTGACTGGTATCATGGACAAGAACACTACACTTTTTGATAATTGGATATAAGCCCACCAAACATACTGAATGGTATAATATTTAAGAACACTACAACACATTTTGATGCTCAGATTGAAGCACACCATACAAACTGAGTGGTATATGTATAATGTTTATGAACGCCACGCCTATACTTTCTGATACCTGAATAAGCCCACCCGAAGTACACCCAGATAACTGACTGGTATCATGTTTAAGAACAATGCAGTGTTGACAACCAGGTATTAGCCCACCCAACAAACTGACCATATCACGTTCAAGAACACTAGTGTTTGACACCCAGGCCCACCCAACAAACTGACTGTAATTCCATGAATGGTAGTGAGCTTATACCAGGGTCAGTATGGCAATTTTTTATTGCATTAAAAAACCCAAGTTGTTCATTTTTTCTTGATTTTACTTTTGTCTTTTTTCTTGCCTGGTTGTGATCCTCCTAACCAACTTGACACCATCTCTGACAAGTCAGGTAAATTCTGATTTTGATTCATGAAGTTCATTGATTGCTGCATCTCCTAAAAGATACAAAAGTAGTTAAATCTTAAATTTGCATTTTCTGCCAAATACTCATACATTTACAGGGCAAATAAAACACATTTGAGGCGTGTCATGGCAAAACCACCAAGTCGCAAAATTGAAAAATAATATGAAACCATATTACACTTGTTGAAAGCTTTAAAATGAGGGGTCAATTATCAAAATCGGACCTCTATAACCTAAGTTATGGAACAAAATAGACAAAAATTTCTTTTTTTATTTGTTTATATTTCCTGTTGTTTATTTGTTTATTTCTCAATACCTTCCTGTGCAAAAACTTGGTTGTTTTACCATGCCTTGCCCCATTTTTGTTATATTTTCTATGATATAACAAGAATCTCCACTCATTACTACACTGTGCATAATTAAAGGTACTGCGGTGAACCAGTAAATAAAAAAAGACATAGAATAATGCATTGATTATTGTTTTGACATATTAGTTGTAATGTATATACTTATTAATTGTATGTTAACTTATTCTTTCACAAAGCGCATCGAGGCTTCTTGCATTATGCGCTATAAAAATTATGAAATTATAAAATTATAAAAACTATTATTATATTACTATATATACTACTTCACAACTTCCAGAAAAGTATACATAATTGACCAAATTTATGGAGTCTCCAGGAATTTTGCTACGGGAAATACACAATTTTCCTCAGGAATTTGAATCTTTCATGACGATCTCCAGGGTTTTGATAAATTAGCAATATAAACAAAGAAACATTTTCATTTATGTGGACACCAATGGCATTTTGAATGTTCACTTGTCAATACTTGTACCAATTATAATTAATAGCAAACACCTCTTATTTGTAATAATCAAAGCAATATTGTTCATATAATTTTATTTTAGATGCTCATATGGTACCCCAAAAATAGTTGTTATGAAAGATAGCAGTTAAAATGTCCAGGATTTCTGGTTGTTCAACTTGGGAGCTCTGTTTCCTTATGAAGTTATAAACAGTCCAAACATTTAAAATGTAAGTTTTGAGAAAACTGCATTTGAAAAGTGCTTATCAGTATACATTTATTAAGCAGGCTCATTTTAAATTGTAGTTTCTGAAAATTTGTTGATCATAAATTTGAACATGTTTAATGTAGTATGAAAGTTGAATGTTTAAACTGAATGTTTTTGAAATAAAACAAAATTAGAAAAAAAAATGACAAAAAAATTTCTGCCTATTTTGAAAAACTGACTTTGCAACTAATGCATTGTTTGACTTGGCTTTACCACATCTGAAGATTGTTGGATAGTGAATGTTAATGTTCTGTTATGTCAACAAGAAAAAGACATAAGACGAAATTCTTACCCTTTGAACTTCTGGATCTTGTGAATTAATAAGTTTAGGTAAAACAAGTATACATATCAATGGAACAACCATCATAAGTACCTGTGATCAAACATTAAAAACAATATACAGGTAAACACAAATACAATCATATTAAAATGTTATATCCTATCTATTATTGACGTTTAACTCCCACTTATTGAGTCACCATTTCAGCATTGTTGAGTGAATCCAGGATTTTGTGAAAGAAGGGGAAGGGTTAACTTTTCATTGTTAGGTGGGTGTACTACAGTTTTCAAAGTTGATACGCAAAAAAAACCCCTGTTAATTTGCATGTTTTTCTACGCAGGGATGTCACCACGCTGGATGGTGCTGGACGGCCCCGTCCGGTACTCAACTTTTCCGTCCGGCATTTCTAGGCTAGCGACTATCACTATTATTCCTAAGTATTTCTAGGTTGGCGACCACCACTATTATTTCTACCTTAACAATTGTCAATTTCAATAATATATGTGACTGATACGTCGAAAAACAATAGAAATCCTAGCCTTATTACTAAAACAAAAGATTACAGCTTCTATGGTCACATTTTGTAATGTAATGAAGTAACTGCCCTTCTTTATTGTTCATCGCATGCTTGAACAGCATGAGTCATTGTGTGCGTATGGGTGGGTTACGGTTCACGAAAAAAGGGGGCGCTGTTTGCCGTCCGGCACTCAAAAAAGCTGGTGACATCCCTGTCTACTATGTCCCGTTACAATTGCCTGAAACTTGTCTGTATTTTATTCTTTGAGAAAAATTCTAGAAGGGGAATACATAATAATATGCTTCGACGATACTAGAGGAAGCATGCGCCAGATGTGTCCGACCCCACTAAATCCATTCCTGGAATTGTATGCCTCTTTGCATGAGAGAAGGCAAACATGGCAACCAAGAAATTTGTTTCAGAAAATCATCCAAGGCCTTATAGAGAATGCGGACAGCATGCTTAATGAAGGCCGATTAATAGCAATGGCTCAACATCAGAATAGCTGGAGAAAACTTGTAGTCATCTGCTCCATAGCCAAAAGATGAGGATGAATGCAAATATTGATATGCTACTGAGAAGATGTTTGTAGACAATAAAATATAAAGAAAACATCTTCTCAAATTATTTTCTTTTTACACCTTTATTATTGTCGATTTTTTAAAATGAACAGAACCAATAAATAAAAGTAGATCATTTATCTCCAGTAAATCTATCCTTAAACCTTATGAAAGTCCAAATGCAGGGTGAAAGCAGAACCTTCATTTTAAATTATGTTGGCTATAAACAAGTCAAAGTCGGTATAGGTGAAAAAATAATTACCAGGAATTTAACTGCAGATGGTACTAAACTACATTAAGAGCACTGAAAATGACTTAATTAAAAAAAAATACAGTATAGTGGAACCACAATTTTACATTCTGAATTTTATGAATCCTCAATTTAACATACTCCTAAATTCAATGAACAGTATTAAACTTTTTGTATAAATTTTAACTAGACATGGAGTAAAATATGCCTTAAAATCAACCAATATCTATAGATTAAAATCCTGTAAAAAATGGATGGGAGTAGAATATAAATGAGAAAGTAATGAAAAAAAAACTCAATTTTGCAAACCCCGGATTTACTTACCCTTTCTGGACCCTAAATACAGAATGTAAAATTTAAAATCAACTGTGCAACAATTTTAAAACTTAAACTGGAATGACAGATTACGAAAATACTTTAAATAACAAATTTAACTTTTTTTTATATATATATAAACTGAATTTAATACATAGATAAAAGAAAAAAATCCTTTTCATTTAGAAAGCGTAAAAAAGCCTCACCATTGGATTTTTTAATGCATCTGTAATTCTGAATTCTTCACGTTTCTGGAAATATGGTTTTGGTGTTTTAGATTTCATTCGTAGTGGATACGACAGTAAAGCTACTTGAGTTGATTGAATGAGGTTAACTCGACGAGCTCGCATCTTGCCTTTTGAAGTGATATCAACACGGGCTGGTTCAAACACAAATGTTGGGTTGCTAACCTCGACAACATAAGATCCAGCAGGAACACCACTCACCGAAAAACTTCCATCAGATCTAGCAATTTACAGGGAAGAAATTAAAAAAAATTATTAAAAAACATTTTAAGCTTCTATTTATAATGTGCCTATAACAGGGATGTAGCTAGAGAAATCCAAGGGTGGACCACCAACAATTTAAGGGTGGGTGGCATGATGACTAAAAAAGAATTTTTACCTTTTTTCAGAGGCTTAGGGTGTGGGTGGTAGGTTGAAATTAGGCTGTCAATTTACATTGAAAAAATAAAAATTATAAACAATAATTTTGAGCTCTTATTTTTAATATGCCTATAAGAACTTCGGAATTGCAGAAAGAAAATCTGTAGGCCTGCATATAAGTATTGTCTATGGACGTAATTATTGATACTTATAACAATAATATTGAGTTATTTATTTAACCACCATTATGCTTAACTCATAAGCGTTTTTCAACAAGAACATACCTAATTTTTACAGTAAATCACAAATACAACAAATACAAAAGAAAGAGTAAAAATAAAATTATTAACTCTTACAACTAAAACTAAACAATATAAAAAGTATTTGACAAACCTTAAATTGAATAATTAAAGCAATATATAAAAATAATTAAAACTGCTTAAATTTAAAATACTGTACTACACTCAGGGTTTGAATTTCTTTAAAATGTTCCCACATTAAAAACTTACCAGTGGAATTGGTTTTTATGGTATTTATTTTTTGAGACACTTGGAGGCACCCAAGTGCGATATAAAGTGTGATTTTATTCAGTAAAATTTTGCTGTGAACTGATGGTCTACTACACCAGTAAAGGGACCCTGCCTTAGCAATTGCTGTCAGTGTTGTAGGGAAATCCGAACCCTATGTACTGTATATGGTTATATTTAATACATTGAAATCAAATTTAAGTTTATAAAATCCAACATATTTTATATATGCTTTAACAGGTAGTTTTTGTTCTTAGTAATACTGCATTCAAATTACTGTAGTTTTGAAAAAGTTGATGGTAGTAAACAAATGTAGTCAGGAAGTAGCCAGGCTTGGCCTAGAGGTTTAGTTAGGCCAATCTAGTATTATTTTAAGGAAGTGAATCTATTTGCGTCATTGTGAACAAATTATGGAATGATAGACTTACGTGAAATAAACAACACATACACACATCTTTCTTAATGACGGCCAAATGAATTGAAGTGAAATGATAGGTTGATTTTATGACTGCATTTTTACTTAAAAATTGTTATCTCAACAACTCTTTTGGCAAAATACTTCTAAAATATCTACAGGTATACCACTATTTAAAAAAATTATTGCACAGTATGTATACTATACATACTGTGCAATAATTTTTACTCTATTTGAAAGGTCCACTCACTAATCAACTTCAAGTAAGAAAGTGCAATGCATACTCCAAGCAATGAGATACATGCCATCATGACAAAATTCAATATTTCGACATAAATTAGGTCATCATCAGGATTCAACACTTTGACATAAATTACTTCATCATCAGGAATTTCTCATGACAAAATTTATGTTGAAGTATTGAATCCTGTCAAGATGGCGTGTATCTCATTGCTTGGAGTATGCATTATACTTTCCTGTATGTATATTCTATATATAATTAAAGCAAGTGTGATTCACTCATATTTTAAGGGCTTAACTACAAAAAGATAAATACTTTGACGAACAAACACATGGTTTGTTCAGCATGGATTTCAACACCCGCAGGGCCTAAAATTTAGGAGATTTTTTTTTTTCATTTTACAATATTTCTTTAAGTGTACTAATTTTCTTCATTTTTTTCTGACTGCTCAGTGGTGGATATATTTTTTTTTTAAATTGTCCAAAAAAAAAAACCCACATAGACCTCCCATTAAGAATATTTGGATTTCAAAGTAACATGCCGTCATAAAATGATATTTCTATTGGTTTCGCTTTGCTGCACTGTTTGGTTTTTCAACGATCAAAGATGTGTTACTCACTCATTAAACCCTCAATTTGAAGGAAATGCGTTATTAAATTATTATTAAATTCGTTATTAAATTATTATTAAATGCGTTATTAAATTATTATTAAATGCGTTATTAAATTATTATTAAATGCGTTATTTCATGTAAGGGCAAATAGAAATAATTATTAGATTATCACTCTTTTTTTTTTTTTAAATCGTTGAGGGAGGGAGGCTTTTTTTTTTTTTTTAAATTAATACTTTACAATTAAAAAACAGAGTTAACACCAATTTTTGTAATCGTAAACAATTATCAGCTCCTTGGACAACGCCCGCTGGCGGCGCCGTTCAAGTTTGATGCTTTAAGCATTAAGTATAGCCACGAAAATGAACGTTCAACTTGAAGGAACGCCGTCCGGTGCCGATCGCCCATTTTCGTGATGGGTGACCAAAAATTTGATGCGGTAAAAAAAAAGAATTTTTTTTTACCGCGTCAAAATTTACAAATTTTTTGACGTGCGCGGGAGTGATAATCTAATAATCAATTCTATCTGCCCTAAATTTATTGTACAGTACCATGATTTGTATGACATGTAATCATTTCCTTATTTTTAAAAACATTTTTTTTAAATAAAACGTATCCGTTTTTATTTTGTCATTAATACTTAATAGAAACTCCATTAAATTATATAAAAATTATAATATAGTATCAATAATCTACAAAACAATTACAAAGTAAATAGCAATATGAGTATGATTTTTCGCTAGGCCTAGACTCGGGTCTACCAGCGTAACTTTACCTCAAGAACCCCACGTAGGCGCCGCCGTCGACCAGGATCCGCGTTTCGGGTAGCCACTCTAACAATTTGGCTCCGGATACAATTACTTTCCCCTCTATCGTATAATATGTTTTACCATTTTTATCTTCATCGGCTTCTTCACATTTAACATTATGAAATCCTAAACAAATTATTAACACCAATAACCTCAGTTCCCTCATTTTAATAAGGTAATTTTTTTCTGCATCTGCACTAGTGCGAATCTTCACAGAAAACTGAAATGGGATTGTTCCATAACACAATAGGTAATATATAATTAATATTATTAACAAAATCACACAAATATTATATTATAATAATAAAATATTAATATATTTACGTACGTAACATATTAAATAT
>JAOTQE010135562.1:0-11907 GCA_025631205.1 Nesometra sesokonis
TTGGGATGGGAAATTAAGTTCCCCAGCAATGGCGGCGACAATAGAGGGCGCCATTCTTCTCGGATTGGTCTATAGCATCATATTTTAATCTGAGAGTCAAAAGTACAAATCACTTACACAGCTTTGAAAAAAATAATATTGTTTTAAAACCTTCAAGTGAGATCAGACACTTTTTCTATGAAAGTAGATAGTTTACTTACTAAATTACCTAATTAATCAGATAGGTACTTCCAGAGCTCCTTTATTGAACTCAAGATAGGATACTACTGAAACATATGTGAGGTCTCACCACAAAATGAGTCTCATGGTAGGAAAATAAAAAATGTAGTTATTGGTGGTACTTTCTAATAGAGCAAACTGTAAGCTGTAATCTACACTTTAAATGACATTTATTAGATAAGTAGACCCAAAGATATGAGCATTTTTCGATTGTTTTACGGGTGATTTTCTCAAAACCATGTTTTCATGCATGAAAACTTATAGTCATATCTTTGGATCTACTCATCCAATGAATGTCATTTAAAGTGTAGATTACAGCTTATATTTATTTATTTATTTTATTTTATTCATTTTGGCAGGATTGCGATTGTCAATTAAAAATGCTAAGCTTAAAATTTAATTCACCTTTTGCTTCAAGTTCAAGATTTTTTTCTTCAGCAATTTTCACAGCATTTTCAGTTTCTTCTTCATCTACTTTTTTCTCTTCATCTTTCTTTTCTTCTATGAGTTCTGCGTTGACAGTAAACTGTTGTACTAGAACTTTTATATCCTCATCAAGCTGAAAATAAACATTGTGTTTTTTAATCATTAATAGGAATTATTCAGGGCTATAACAAGTTGGTGTTCCTAAAGTCTTTATTTTAGGTTAGGCTAGAAAAAGTAGAAATTAATCTTCTCTCGCTGCCATAGAAGTTATTTAATATTAACACTAAACAAAAGTGTTGATATAAATATTTTTTATGCTGAAACCCATTTCAATATACAAAAAGTAGAGTTTAAATGTGTCAAACACACAGTTTGTGGGAGCATAAAACTTAGTGACTGGCTGATTTGTACTTTTTAAAAATTTGTCACTAACCTGTGTCCAGTATTTATTGACCATGCCAAGTAGGCTTTCATCCATACGTTGTCTCTGCTGTAAGCTCTCAATACGGTTTCTTAGTTCATTTTCCAGTAGCTGGCGTTGTTCCAATCGATCCATTAGCTTTTTATTTTGAACCTTCAATACTTTAATGTCTAATTCTTCCTGAATTCCAAAAGATAAATTTATAATAATAATATGCAGGGCTCGATTTTTTATTAGCCCAGAGTACAATTGCTAGTGAAAACTGCACTGGGCTAGTGAATTTTCATTTGTTGGCTAATGAATACAAGTGTCAAACAATCACTTTTACACATTGTAGATTAAGTTGCCACAGAAATGGGCTATTTGAATTGCTTGTGGGCTAGTGAAATGTAAAGTCAAATTGCCCAGTGGAATATTCAAAACAAAAACAAAAATCGAGGCCTGATAAGCATCTGTAAACCTTCTACACAGGGCCAGGAACTGGTCGGCAAACATGTTACCACCGAGCTACAGTGCCACTACAAATATTAGACAAAGTGAATAAAACAAAGACGGTTTATCAAAATGAAGACAATTTATCAAAACAAAGACCGTTTATCAATTGTTATTATGAACCATGAAATGCTATAATTATAATTGATAAAGGTTGTGAGGGTTTCATGAAATTTTCGAAAACAAAATGGCTGAATAAAGATAGTAATTTGTTTTGATACTCAAATAAGTAAAATGTAAAATTTACATGCAAGTAAATGTCACTTACCATAGATGAAACTGGTCCAATCTGTGTTGGTTCTATGTGGAACTTTTTAGCTGGAGGTTCTTCAGTGTTACATGTCCCCTGAGCCGAAGAATCCTCAGCTGCCTCTCCAGCTGTTCTCTTATTACTTGCCATCTTTTTTGGCTGTTGAGATTTTGAAATTAAAGATTTTATCAGTGCTATGCAAACCATCTGGGCTCCCAAGTCTCCAGGATTGTCCTGGAGTATCTATGAATTTTTGATCAGCTCCCAGGCTCTCAGAATTTAGTTTTCACCAGGAAAGGTTTTCTGAAGGTTTTACAATTAGGGTATATAAAGCGAACTGTTTTTTCAAAATATTATTATTAGTCGACAATAAACAATTAATGAACTTTAACTATGTTTTTGATAAACAATAATGGAAAATTTTAACAACGGCAAAAGATGCCAGAAAGTATTGATTAATAAATAAGCAATCCCAACTAATTTTGTTTTAGCAACTCAGGACCCCTGTGAAATAATGGTTACTACCTTAACCCATGTTTATTTCCTCCATGCTTAACCAAAGAAATAGGTAAGAAGAGCTCTGAATCTACAGGATTCCCTTGGAATGTCTACGGTTCTGGTACATCTCCCAGTCTCCAGAAAACCAGCATTTTCTCCCAAAATCCAACTTTTTGAAAGATTTCTCCCAGTTTTGTGAACTTTTTACAACTATGGACCAAAGCAACTGAAGTTTTCCTGTCCATATTCAGAAAATAGAGTAGAAATTAAGTAAACTTAATCATTAAACAATTAGATATTACAATGATCAAACACTCAAAACCTCCTTCATATTCTAACATTAATTCTTGGCGCAAAACACTGCAGATAGTTCTATGGTCCTAAGTGGAAGGGAAAGAGGCTTCACCTGCCATGATATGGCCATCCAGGATGCAAAGCCCAGGTCCACCACCGACGGCTTGAAGCATCCGGCTTATCTAAAATAAACAAACACCTTGTATCTAGTAATCACATTCACTCACAGTCCTCATTCGGAAGCAATCGAACCACCTAAATGTAATTGATGACGCATATTGAAGTTTTCTTAGCCTAGGCTAAAACGGCCTAGGCCTAGGGCCGCTAGGCCTATTGCTAAAATTGCACGTAATTAAGAAATCTGTGACTTTATTTTTTAAAACGGGACAATGTGAGGCTAGCCGGAGCCGGCTAGCCTAGGCTGCTTACCCTATACTATTGCATAAATCATTATCAGATATCTAATTTAATATTCTAGGCCTTAGGCCGGGTCCATGATCAGATCAGTTAATCACAAGTCACAAAAATGTAAACGAATAATTATTTGTTGTTAGCTATGCCCTAGCTTTTACTCAAAGGTTTATGAATCCTGATAAATTTATACTCGAAGACCAGCCTCTTTCGCTCTTTTAAAGGGTGTACGGTGAGTTACGGACTGTAAAAAGGGCGAAACGACCCACAGGCAAGCTTAGGCCTAGCCTCTAGAACTAACCAGGCCTAGCCTAGGCCTACGTGTAAACGTGTCATATTAAACAGAAATACTCGTTTTTTACCAGTAATTTTACATAATAATATACTTATAATGCAAAACCAATTATTAAATATTTAAAAGACTATTATTAAATACAAAAAATACCTAATTATAGCAAACCAAACTTCATTTAGCGGAATGAAACTTTCAACAACCTTGCCCACTTGTGTGGTTCTGGTTCGCCGTGTGAACACGTTCGATGCGGCAAGAAATCCTCCTAGGCAGGTCATTCGCGAGCTGTTGTTTGAAATAAAAGTCAGAGTTGTATCACTATGGCACGCCAGGACTGCCTTCAAGAAACAAATGTACAAATTTGTCCAACTCAGTTTCTTTGTCATTGTTACATTTTCTACACTATTCACGATCCCGTAGACGTGTCCCATTTCATACTTCAAAAAAGTGTTCTTTGCCCTTACATGTTTTACATGTCACACTGGGAGTTACTTTTTAATTTTAATTATTGTAATGTTGTTTGGGGTAGAACCAGTAAACAATTAACTAAGAAACTGCAGACTTTACAAAACAGAGCAGCAAAAATAATTTTAAAAAGGTCAAGTTATGACTCAAGTTCTGAAGCTTTAAGGGAACTTAAATGGGAAAATCTTGAACAAAAAATTTTATATAATGAAGCTGTTATGATGTACAAAGTTTTTCACAATATAGCACCATCATATCTTAAAAATAGATTTAATGTAAGAAACTCACAATATAATACGAGAACAAATGATATTTTGTATGTTGATAAACCTAACACAGAGTACAAGAAAAGAAGCTTAACATATCGTAGTGCTTTATTGTAGAATAGCTTAAATAATGACTGTAGAAACGCAAGTGACATTTATAAGTTCAAACACATGATGTCAGTTTAAATTTTTCTTTTTTTCCCCCCAAATTTCATTTGTTTGTTTTACACAACTCCCTAGTTTTTCACTTACAGTATATTGTTAATTCAAAATGTAGTTGTATTTTCTTACTCAGTTGTACATAATATATAGTTAAATTGTAGTTTAAGTGAATTGATGGCCTTGCACGGCCTTGATGAAAAACACCACATGGTGATCAAGTTTCCCGTGTTGAAATAAACTTAATATTATTACTTTTATTTCTCAGGGTCAATTTAGGGGTGCATGTAATATGGGTGGATCTGCAACATGATGCAGATATTGCATTGTGCCGGATGCGCAACCCCCACCCCCTATATCACATACCTGACAGCATCTGTACACTCGAAAGTGGTAGAAAGTCAGACCGTCACTGTTGGTTAACATCAATGCACCAGCGCCCTGATCTTACTGGATTTTGAATTTGACGAGCAAAAAAAAAAATGTTTGCCCCGATTGCCGTTATTGGCAGGATTTATGAAATGGGCAACTTTTTAGTGCCAATTCGGGGCATATTTTAATAGTATTTTCTTCATTTTAGAGTTTACCTAATGTACATTTTATTTTTTTTTATTAATTTTAATAAACGCAGTAGGTTTTGCATGCAAAAGCGGTAGGCCGTAGGAAGGTCAAAAAAGCAAATCGGTAGGGTTAGCAGGTATGGTATCAACATGGAGACCTTGGTTTGAAATTTACCACTAGGCTGCTACTACTTAGTCTTGGTTCAAGACGGTGATTCAGTTTAATTAGTGAAAGACGATTAAAAGGCACCCATTGCGTTCCATAGCAGGTGGATCGTCACACCTTTATACCTGCCAACTTTTTTTGGCTCCAATGCGTGAGACAAACCCCGCCTCCAGTGCTGTGCCACATTTTCACCGATTTCGTTCTGGCAAGCAAAAAAAAAACCTCTTCTGATCCTCTTTTGACCGTTTCTGCCGAAATTAACACTGTTTGGGGGCAGTTTTTAACCATGTTTTTGCACTATATTGTCTCACGCATAACTTTTTATGAGTGAGCATTTTGCTAATGCGTGAGAAAAAATCATTTATGCGTGAGACGTCCAAAATAGGTTCCAATGCGTGAGACTCACGCATAATGCGTGAGAGTTGGCAGGTATACACCTTTTTGATGTTTAGATCACTGTCTTGGTCAACACTTCAATGTTACGTGATTTCCCACCACGATTTCATAGACATAATTATCCGCTTGCCTGGTTTCAGTTGCATGTGATTGGCTAATCCACTCAAAAAAGTTTGAATATGCATATGTGACAATTACCGGTAGATTCATAAAGTTTAGGCCTTTTCCCATCGATCTACTGCTAAAACATATTGTTTGTTATGTAGCCTAGCCTAATTCTCCCACCATTGCCATAAATAGTAGTAGGCTAGCTAGACGCTAATGTGCTTTCGTACGCCAACCTTAAATGAGAGGTTAGGGTTAGCGTATTTAAGGTTGGCGTACGAAAGCCCATTAGTGCCATAGGCCTATCTAGTTAAACCTATGATAAGTTATCAGGCTTATCTCGATCAGCTAACACAAGGCCTAGGCCCTAATTATACGCTCTATTATTTGCAAAGGCTCTCTCAGTGCATTTTTCTGGTTCGAAAATGAGAACCTTTGATTGGTTGACTCAGTGGCCTAATTAGCCAAATACGGCACATTAATCATTATGGCACTTTCCATTCTCAACCCACGATCATTCAATCAATATACAGACTTGGAGCAAGTCTAAGCTGCTACTATCCATCTGTTCAAATTTAAACTGCAAAAATCTTCAAAAGGTCAAAAGAGGCAACACCTCAGTTGCGAGATTTTAAACAAAGTGTACATTAGTTGTCTAGTGGTCGTTGCTGAGCTCAAATCGTGGTGATTTTTGTCCCTGGTTCAAATACATCTTCACTCTTCTTGTGATTTGGCTTACTGTCAAAATACAAGTTAATAGCGCACAATCCTTTGGATAATATGTCAAGCTATTGGTCCTGTTTAAGAATTCTTTAAAAAATGCATGGTAGTTTTTGGAAACAAGATGGGTTTATGAAACACTATGCACCAGCAATAGCACATTAATGTAGGACATATCAAAAGACCATAAATCAAGGTAAAAGTCACATGACCAAAACGTAAGACCCACAGGACGGTCTTGCCATAAGGAACACACATCAAATTTTAAAGTCCACCTCAAACAATGCAAGTGTTATGGTGAAGTTAAAGTTGACAAGGATGCAGGGGTGGTTCCAGGATCCACTGAAAAGGGGGGCCCCCACTTCCAGATCCGGGTGGGCGTGGTTGCCCGTTTTATTTAAAATTGTGCAAAAAAAATACATTTTTTGGTTTCAAAAGGGGGGGGGGGCAAGGGTCCGTTGGGCCCCCTCCTTGGATCCGCGCCTGGGATGAAATGTCCCTGGCATAGTTGCCCAGGGCTTAATACAAGGGCATTCTCCCAGGGTACTGCCCAACACCACCCCCAAAGAAAACAGGTCTTTGAAAAAACTAAAAAAAGGGAATATTGTTTACATCTTCAAACATCTGTTGGAAATGCACTTTTTCAATGAAACATATAATGCAATGTCGTTATGTCCTGTTGTATATTATTTACTGTATTATAGTCCGTCAGAGCATGGATGTAGTAAAATGCTCCGAGAAAACTGATTTTTATTAGGCGCTATATACATTTAAATTAATATCAATATTCATCATCTAACAATGTAAAACAGAAACAAAGCAGCACCAATAAAATTATTTTTGCTTGTTATTTTCCGTTTAATAATTTCTACTTCTTAACTTTTGTTAATTATAACAGCAAGATATTTTAAGCAAGATGATTTTATTGGCCATTTCTAGTTACAATACATCTTTAATCATAGAAAAAATCCTACTACATACCAACTGGAATGAAACAGGACTATACAAGATACTATCAAACATGTGTGGACATGAGGTTATTTTGGACAGTGTTTTTACATATTTTAGTATACCAATTCCACACACATTCCGATATGTATGTGCTATAAGAAACCATAAAACCGCTATTCACAACAAAATGTGATTGGCTGCATCAGCTGCTAACTCATTTCGTAGACCAATAGCAGACATCATAATATACCCTGAACAAAATTGACACAGTGATGCCATCCATCTTGGCAATCATTTTACCACAAGCATTACAAAGTGGGATACGTTATTCTGCACCCATCACAGACGTGTATGGCTAATGATCAGACATTTATATTGCAACAATTCAAAATTCATCAAAATTTCCGGTCATTTGTGGACAAACTTTTTTTCATTACAGCCAATAGGAACATGCATGTTGTGAACAATTAAGATTGAAACCAAGTTTCTACGACCAGTGGTTACTGAGATATAAGGGTTTGAATCCACAAGCAGCCATTTTGAAAAACGCCCTCAAACAAGACTTTCCACAGCTCAGGTTTTCCGTGATTTTTAGTATTATAATACACTGTAGTTTGAGTCATATAAACTTGTAATCGTTTCGTTTGCAACTAGTGGTGGGTTCCGTGGTAAATTTCAGTAGGTCTACTAGCCTAGTTTGGTAGATGTTTTGTTTTTAGTAGGATCCATAAAAACTGTCGATTATATTCTCGTAAATTACTAAATTCTACAAATAAACCAAATTTATATTTTTTTTATTCCATAAGTTATTAGATTGTATACTAGATTTCAAATACCACACACCATTAACAAATTCATTAACAACTCTTGTTATACCGTAGTAAAACTTTAATTTGTCTAGCAAAGTTGTATTATTTGATAGCGTATATGTCTAGTAGTTGAATGTAGATAAAGATTAAATATGTTCACTCTTCTGATATTAATTATCAGCAAAACATGTTAACTGCAATACAATTGTGTATTGTATATTTAAATATACTATTTTGATTACATCTAGCCATGGAGCAATGAAAGAATGTTGTACCAAAATATACAGTAATACCAATTCATTAGGTAGCATTCATTATGATCACATAATCTACACACCCATAACCTAAAAAAATGAGAGGTACGCCAATTAATTTCAGAAAAGTATAATCAAGATACACATTCAAGCATTAACAATTCACACACATTGACATGCATGTGTGGTTGCTTACGTGGATTATTTCTACCAATTTAATATCGTTTTTTGATGTATTATTTATATACAAGTCTATGTTCCGTTACTCAAAGCAGATGTCTTGTTTTAACATTATTCAATTTGTACATTTTGTATATATTTATATTTAACTTTTACCACATTATGGAATATACAGTTTTCTTAATTTTTACAATATTTTCTGTTCAACTTCCAATTATATGTATTATGAATTGCAACACAGGTTCTTCATATTTGTATTATTGTGCATTTTCATCAGGTTAATAACCTCTTTCTAACTGACCTTCTAAACACCCTCGCTTTAAATTACTACCACTAGTAACTGCAAATATAAAAGAGTAATATCTGAATATATATGTATATTAATGACAACTAGTTTCCTATCAAATTTCATTAAGAAAATAGCTAAAAACTATATAGTAGAGGTATTTTGTGTAGTAGATGATCACCAATGAACCACACACTTAAAAACACTGCACCATGACACTGACACTAGCGCTGATATATTTGATCATTTTCAATCTATTGATAACTAAGTGCTGTAAGTACTATATCCAAATCTTCTATTTGATTTAAATTTGTTTATTAGTTGTAGTAATTTATTGCGAGTGACTGCATGCATTATTAGAGAGTAGTATTTTAATAAATCAAGTGGAATAAAATTCAAGGTACGGAATTTATGAATCTCAAAACAATCCCAGGGAATGTGGAAACATTCACAGACTGACCTGGCAGGAGCATTCTCAGTAGCAACCCATTCTCTATGTTTGTTCAATTAATTCTTTCAATTGAATGTACAGTAATACTATAACTATGACTATAATTGGCAACATAGATAATTCTATTTATAAATACTGTTTAGATAATTTTTCGAATGCTAGATAGCTCATCCTAAATATTATGATATCAGCTAAATTAAAAATTTCAAAAAAATATTTGATTTTCTTATTTGTTTTTCAATCATGTTGGTGGCCGTGGTACCCACTGTACTAATTCCCCTACCTCTGTATTATACAATGTATGATAGTGTATTCTTGCTATAAATGTCATGTTGAAAATCAAGTTTATTGAATGAGACCTGGGTGGATTGCTATAAGTGGTCTTTAGACAGTCTAAATGTTTATGAAGCAGGCTATAATTGTTAAGTCATGCACAGTCTTTAATTATAGACCATTGTTATACCACGATCTTAGAAGTTAGTGGTCTCAAATATTAAAGCCTCCTCGAAGCATGCTTTAAATGGTCTTATATCATTTTCAGCATTAGCATTGACTTTGAAATGGTTGTTTTAATAAAATGTTATTAATATAACTGTTTATTAATTACCATATCATAAAATTAAAGCTTGTATAACAATATTAAAACAAAATTGAATGTGATGTTATCATGTCTCGCTGTCCATATGGACAGCATGTTAAATTAAGGCCAAATATCAGCAATGGCTTAAGATTACAGTAGTTAGATAAAACTTGTAGTCGCCTGCTCTGCAGCCAAATGATAGAGGTGTTAACACAGATTTATTATTTACGGTTTGACGGTGAACTTAATACTGTACAATTGCAGTACCATGTAGGCGCCTACTATTTTGATTTCATCAGCCATTGTCACAAACACGTAAGTTAAATAACAATAACTGTTTTACAATTATTGTATTTTTAAAATTCTTGTCATAAAAATTATTTACATATGTCACATATATTTTCAATGTCTTTATATTTGGATTAAATTTACTTTCATTTATTGTCAAATTTGAAACTTCTATGAAAGATTGGGGGCGCAATTTCGATGTAGCAATAGCGTTTAGAACGTAACAAAACTTGATTGGTTGGATTCCGGAATAGTAGGCGCATACATGGAACTGCACTTTGGGGCTATGTATTGTGTGGAAGTTCGCCATCTAGCCGTTAAAATAATGCATCTATGGATGTTGCACTAATTACTGTTATTAATGATCGTTTATGATTCAACACTCACCGTGGTCTAAGGAAAGACTGCTTTATAGCAATGGTCTAAACTGAGGCACTTTTACAGATGGTCTAACCATGGAGTTATTATAGTCTACTATAATAACTCCTTGTGAGGTGACTTTGCTAAGACCATCTATGTGTTTAAGCTGGCATTATTCTGTAAGTACCGACCGCCAATTAAGACTTTTCATAGCAATCACCCCGTAGTTGCCTAATTAAATAGTTTCTTTAAAAACCGGGTGCTGATAAACTTTTATCCATGAACTTTTTCTTAGCAAAACACATCCACCACTTGCTAGGTTTGTCCGGTGACTGGTTAAACACTTTCTCTACAACACGTAGACCAGTTTCTTGACGGATTTGTTGAATATATTGCCGTAGAGTATCTGTAGAAAAAAGAAAATTGCTACTGCAATTTTTTCCTTAACAAAATAATAATAATAATAACCAAGATGGCAAACATGAAATTAAAGGACTTTGTAAATTCACAGGTCAATTTTTCATTGATTGTAACCTTAAGCTTTAAATGAACGTACCCTTAAAACTTCAATCTCCAGACATTTGGTCAAGGACCAATGCGCCCAAGTTTGGCATGTACCGTACTCGTCTGAGTATAAGCCCATGCTCGAGTACTGTATAAGCTCACCCCCTACTTCTAATAAAATTTTAGATTTCAATTTACATCCGACTATAAGCCCTTTTCTTCCTGGTTTTGGCGGTTGGCGATGTATTTTTGTTGTGTAGGCTAGGCCTAGGCCTGCATGCCTCAAGAAATTATGATGGGGAAATACAAAAAACGAAACAGGAAAACAAAAACTTAAGGTTTATTTTAATATTTATTAATATTGACATATACACTCCGATTTGACCCAATTTAGAAATCATAAAGGAGCCTTCAATTTTCATATTTCATCCGAGTATAGGCCGAACCCCTAAATTTCACCGATTTTCGTGGCCAGGACGAGTACGGTATTAGATGAAAAATGTGCCTTTAGGACGATATAATGAAATCAGGTGTTCCTCGAATTTGAAATTAAAAATCTATAAACATAGAACACACTGACCAAGCTTGACATTATTTCTCATGAAAATTGTGGCTTGTAGGATGTTCAGACACACACACACCCACTCACACACTGACATATGTATAAATGGCATAAAAACATAACCTCTTTTGTAAATTCAGTGGCAGAGGTAATAAATTTGGACAAATATGGTGCGTCCTGTAAAACGCTTTATATTCACAAGCCAGTTAGTGTTCAAACATATTCATCACATTGACTAGTAAATAATCACATAACTTTATTTTGAAATTAGGAGTTTGACTACATTGTTTTTCTAATGATGTATAAATAGGCAAAATAAAAATTCAGCAGTTCCTGGAATCTGAAATCCTGGTTTCAATCATTAATAATGAAAAATAATCTGCAGAATGACAGACAAGAAAAGAGTCTGCTTTCTGCATGAACTAAACACCAAGTTAACAATCTTCATTGTTAAAGGCAGGGGCGGATGCAGACTTTTGAAAAAGCGGAGCCTGAAGGGGCTGGTAAAGATTCAATGTTTTTTTTTTGGGGGGGGGGGGGCC
>JAOTQE010135573.1:0-11907 GCA_025631205.1 Nesometra sesokonis
GGCACTTACACGGAATTGAACTTTGGGCTATCTATTCTGTGGAAGTTCACCATCTAGCCGTAATAATAAATCTATGTCGGGGGCCTAATCTTCATATGGGACAAGACATGGAAAACAACCAAGTTGTCACACAGGAAGTCATTGAGAAAATAATAAGCCAATAAACAATAGGAAATACAAACAAATAAAATATTTTGTATATTTTGTTTCATAACTTTGGTTATAGATTTGACCCCTCATTTTAAAGCTTATAACAAATGTAATATAATCTCAATATTAACTAAATTTTCAATTTTGCGAAAACTTGGTGGTCTTGCCGTGACATGCCTCAAATTAACAATATGGCTATTTTAATTTCTACTTCTGAAGAGGGTGCCTGAGCGTTGTAAACACCCCTGGATACGCCATAGAAAATATTTCAAAGTATTATTATTCCATTTTCAGTCTATGAAAGTCATTGCCCAATTCTCCATCCTGGTGCTGGCCCATGTGTTCAAGATTGCTTTTCTGATGTTTATTGCCCGCTACCCCAAAAATGTTGTTACACCGGATGTGGATACACCTGTATGTATCCAATCCCAGGTAGGCTTATTTATTTATTTTATGCACTACCTAATAATGTGCAAGGTTCATTCATTCGTTCGTTCGTTCATTCATTTATTCATCAATCTATCCTTCCATCCATCCACCCGTCCAATCATTCATTCATTTGTTCCTTCCTTCCATCCATCCATCCATCATTCCTTCCTTCTGTCCTTCCTTCCATCATTCACTCAGTCCCAAGTGACCAACCAACCAATGATATGACTGACAGGTTAAACCGTCACCAATGGAGACTACAAAAAAGCCAATAGAATGCTTCCACTCATCTAAAAACTTTTACATTACATTATTTTCAGGATATATTGGACGATAGTTTTCTGGATCGTCGTCAAGGTGGCTTCCGCTATAGCAGACAAAACTACTGCTAGAAGATATACAAGGTTAACGATATGGGCCATACAATTTTCGATAAATGTTAAATACAAATATAAAATACCTAATAACCTAACATGTGTTTATACGCTAACCTAACATACACATATACGTGGTATAGACGTAGATAATTAACATATTAAAACGTTTAGAAATCAGTATTGTTTGTATTGTATTTTTTACCATTGAAACAATGTTAGTTGGAAGGCCTGGCTGACCGACCGACTGAATGACAACAACGGACAAGGAAAACAGTCGGTCCATGTTTTAATTTTTATAACATCATCATCATCATCATCATCATCATCGTCGTCGTTGTCGTCGTCATCGTTGTCATCATCACCAAATGCCAGTTCTATATTGTTTGACGACCATTATCCTCAATGAGAACCTGTAGCGATACATAGGATGCACCCTAGAAAGGAAAAATAAAAACAATATCATATTTATTTGAGTGCCATACATTGTGACCTCGGTACCAAATTTAATGAGTCAATACAGTACTTTAAAAGAAACAAAACATCGTTAAAAACATTGGAAATCGTCGTCGGCCTCCTTCCGTCTCGCAAGACGATGACTGCACATGGAGAGTTCATTTTGGGTGTTATATCATTTCGTGGCTAAACAGTCCGATGCGTGAATGGCAGTCCCTATTGCATATAGGGCAGATAAAGGCAGAGACATCCGAGTTGGTGGATCCTGCCTTGCGTTTGGCTCTCTTCTGCCTCAAGAGGTATCCACGTTGCGACTCTGCACGCTCAATCCCAGCCAGAACTGAGTTCTTCCAAGCTCCACCATCCTCAGCAAGGTTTTCCCAAGACTCAGCTGTATTCCTGTTGTTTTTATGTCACGTTTACAAGTGTCTTTAAAGCGGAGGACTGGGCGGCCACGGGACCATGATCTAGTTGCAAGCTCGCCATAAAGCAAGTTCTTTGGGATGCGGCCGTCGTCCATACAATGTACATGGCCGAGCCACCTCAAACGGCGCTGGCACAGCATTGTAAATATAGATGGTAGGTTGGCTCTCTCAAGCACCTCAGTATTGGGAATATGATCTTGTCAATGAATGCCGAGGATGCGCCGTAGGCAGCGGAGATGAAAGCTGTTCAGTCTTCTCTCTTGGGCAGCATGGTCCAAGTCTCAGAGGAGTAGGGTAAAGTGCTTAGTACACAGGCCCTGTATACCTTCATCTTGGTGTTGTCAGTCAGGTTGTTGTTTGACCACTTTCTTTTGTAGCTCCCATGGCTTTGGCGATTCTAGCATCAAAACCCTGGTACATCACCTCTGTCTTCTTAAAACTAATGGTGAGACCAAATTGGTTGCATGCATCTGCTAAACGGTTTACCAGTCGCTGAAGGGCAGTTTCAAAGTGAGTAGCTAAAGCTGCATCATCAACAAAAAAGTACCTCCCTGATGGTAACACTGCGGATCTTTGTCTTTGCCCGTAGTCTGGCAAGGTTGAAGAGGCTCACGTATGATCTTGTATGGCGGTAAACACCCTCGTCATTGCCACGAAAGGCATAGGACAAAAGCGTTGAGAAAAATATTCCAAAAAGTGTTGGAATTTTTACTTTACTTGTGCATGATTCATGGTCATACCCAATGAAAATTCCCAAGATTTTAATCGGATGTCTTACCCAACATATACCTAGAGGTTCATCAATTCTATCTTTCCATTTACCTATCCCGAGAGCCTTTGTTTTGTGTTTGTTCAAAGTCATACCTGATACTTTACAATATGATTCAACAAGTTTAACAGGAGTTCGGAAACTATTTTCATTTCCAGCGTATAAAACAGTATCGTCGGCCAATTGACAAATTCTAGCCTCTGTTACCTGTTGTTCATTTTGGAAGTTGGGCAGTTTACTACCTTTATAATTATTGTCATTTCTTATGTTACAAGCCATAACTTCTACAGCAAGTATAAATAAAATTCTAACTAGATTCGCTGAAAGTAATGTTTCACTTGAAAAATATACAACTTCCTTTAGAAAAAAAATCAATGTTTAATAACGGTCCTAAATTATAGAATTCTTTAAACACTTTTTCTAAATCTTTGCCTAGTCTGGTGTCTTAAAAAGTCTCTGTTCTCGGTATATTGCGAGTAAGTCCCCTACCTTTTTAAAACAAGTTTTTTTCCCCTGTTTGTATTACACTGAACATGTTCGTTTGCTTATTCAGCACAATCATCATTTATTGCAATTAATAATTGTCAATGCCTTGTAAATATACATTTAAATATCTGTTTACAAATCAGACTAGGATGCATGCGTTTGGTTCATTGAAAGACTTCCTTTCTATGTTTAGTGGTTGAATTGGAGGTCCATCACGCTTTGCTTGTATACAATTCTGGTTCTGAATTCTTGAGTTTAGACTATCCATTATTGTGTTAAGATTCTGTATAAGCTTTGAATTTCTTTTCATTACAGATTTTGAGTGGTGCATGTCATTATTTAACATTTTACTCTGTGCATAGACTGTAGCTCTAAGGTTGTCATTTTCAGCTCTTAAGTAGTCGTTCTCTCGTTTAATCTGTCTCAATCCAAAATCAAGTTCATTTATTGAGGTTTTTAGGTCAGCAATTGTAGAAACTGTTTACAAGAGAGCAGAACCAAAATCCTGGTATTCTTCCTGATAAACCTATACATTGAGGGTGAAACTCGCACATACATAGAGAGTAGTTTAGAGTCTTTCCAATAAATGCTTCTACATTACAATCTTTTACATAGGCTATAGGTTTACATGTTTTTGACTTTGGTGTATCCAAGATAGGCTGATCACTCACTGGAGACTTTGATTTTGGAGTAGACTTGGATTTTGGAGTAGAAATTAGTTTGCTTACTTTACGCTTACTGACCGCCATAATTTAAAATGCAAATTCAAGATGTATTATTTAATGTTGCTGTATTTAAAATCAAGTGAAAGAGAATGCAGAATATTAAAATAAAGTTAGTTACTATTCCAATTAATAAGTTCCTTCTTTTCTTCAGCAAAGTGTAGCTTTATAATAGTATAAAAAAACAAAGGCTACTAGAAAACAAAAGCCAGGCTTCCCTGTAAGAACAAAAGCTATGGGGCATTAGCAGTTTGTAGCTCAGAACTAGGCGTTTAAGCAATGCTTAGAGTTTGATAAGCTTGCCTAGCATTTTAAATTACATTTTCTAAATATTCAAACCTTCTTTCTTGATGAACTGCAAACTTCATGAGAGCTTTTACCATCATTTATCCAAGTGTTAAGTTTAGAAGTCAGAATAATTTATTATAAACTCTGAAACTACACATTATTAACATTAACATGCAAAAATAAACCTGTTTCATACGAAGTTTAATTGGAAAGTTATGATCACACAAAATATCGAACATAGAATTTGAGGCTAGGCATGGAAAAACCACCAAGTTGTTGCAGACGAAGTTACTGAGAAATAAGCAAATCAACAACAGGAAATATAAACAAATAAAAAGAAAATTGGTGTATATTTTGTCCAATACCTTCAGTTATAGATTTTGATAATTGACCTCTCATTTTAAAGCTCATGAAATATGGCTATAACAAGAACGCAATTTTTAATTTTCCTACAACTTGGTGGTATTGCCGTTTCATGCCTCATTTATAGTTTTGAGAAAATCATTTGAAAATTGCTTATCAGTATAATATAATGTACCTAATCAGGATCATTTTAAATTTCACTTTTTTTTAAACATATTCTGGTGATATATCTGAATTTGTTTAATTTAATAAGTTGAATGTTTAAACTGCAGGTTTTTTTTCATAAAATATATTTTACCATTGTTTTTGATTAGGCTGCCACAATTACGTTTGTTGGTCACTGGGTAGAAAACATCGTTGTACATCGCGGTTACCCAAATTGTGACCACAGAATGGTTTGAAATGAAACTTCATAGATCGGGGTGAACTGTATTTTATCCATTAAGTTTTAACAATTTTGCGTGCGTCCTATGGGAGCTGTAAAAATTCTAAGAAAAGTAATCTAAAATGATTTCGCATTGGTCACATGAGTTAACCGTACTACACCCTAAATAAATCGACAATGCGCCGTTTAAACTTTCTCTCAATAGCATTATTATTACGATGTGATAATCACTTTCCTGCATCCGTCGATGACTGCTACTTCGATGTAGGCCTATTGGCATCAGAAAGTGGATCTGGTATTGAGAGTCGTTCGATGGTTAACTCCTTGAGTTTGCGGCGATCAACCTGAAAGTATTAAAAACATGATGGTATAATACATTTTAGCAATCTGGTGCAGATCTTATGAGAGGTAGGCGTATGCAGCTGGCGCATTATACTCTCGTGGGGCTGACGGTCGTGCCTACTACACTTTCAGTAACTTCCTATTATTATTGATTTTGTTTTTTTTTTAAATTAACGTTTTTCTGAGAGTTTATAATTCCATATACCATTGATTTATATATTTTACAAATAGAAAAGTAAAAACTATAAACCTGATCGTCTGGACTTACTATTTATGAGTGACTATATTCCACGTCCTATCCTGGACTCATCACCAATCATCAGGCCGACTGGTCATTTGGCGGCAAAAGTACGTTGACCTGTGACGACGATCGAATGATACAGGTAGGGAACTTCCGGGGGATCTTGTCGATCACCGAACTACAGGTGCTTGCCAGGATCACATGAAAGAGGTTTTGTCTGTGTCCGGATATCGTGACTGGTCCTTTTCTAAGACACTGAAAACCAAAACTGCTCCATGAAATTTTGACTCTGGTAACTCCGAGAAGGACAACAGGGTGTGGTGACTCTATTGTGTTTACTCATATGAATAGCACTAAACATTCTTTTAACAACGTGGATGTAGTCTTCTTGTACAGAGAAACAGACGGTTTGAGAGGGGTGTCATGGAGTCTATATACGTGAAAAGTGAGAAGCCCTCTCTGCGTTACAACCTGAAAAGCAGCAATGGTTCGGCAATCAAGAAGATCCCTGATACAGGACTTGTTGCTGCCAGTCGGTCTGATGATAATAATATGTGACATTTATATAGCGCTTAATGCCAAAGCCTCTAAGCGCTTCACAATTTTTACCCCCAGTCATTGGAACAAACGCTTATGGAATACAATCCATTCCACAATGTTGCAGCTGTAATCAGCGCAGGTGGCATTTGTATCTCCCAGATACCCATTTATACACCTGGGTGGAGAGAGGCAACGTGGATAAAGTGTCTTGCCTAGGAACACAAGCAGCGGACCACAGTGAGAATTGAACCCCGACCTCGTGATTGGAAATCCGAAACGGAGCCGCTGCGGCAACTGCTTCCACGTACGGAGTAGGACGTGGAATATAGTCACTCATAAATAGTAAATCCAGACGATCAGATTTATAGTTTTTACTTTTCTATATCTTTGTATAAATGATGTTCTTCATTGTGTATAAAGTACAGGACTAAAACCTACCTTCCCCGTCATTCCCAATGGAAATGATGCAAACACTAACAAATAAGTCGAAAGAAATTGTTCAAAACACTAAAAAACAAAAGCAATAATTTGTTAATCGAAGAAACATAATCAAATTTTTGTTTTTATTGTTGCTTGTTGCTGTTAGTATTAAGGTCACTGCGGTATTGTTCTCGTTGCTGCGTCACAACTTCAAAAGCGTCCTGCTCGACAGTTTCAATCGAACCTGTAGGAAATCTTGTAATCATTAAGTAGAGGTGATTTCCAATAAAATGTGGCATAGCCAAGCCAAATGAGACATAATTCGGAAAACAAAAAACATATTTTTTTTATTGATTATAAAATTATAATCTTTAACATAAAAAAATCAGTTTTATACGATGTTTCGTTTCAAAGTTATGAACAATCGAAGTTCGAACATTTAATATGCAAGTTTTGAGAAAACTACATTTCAAAATTGTTTATCAGTATACATTGACTAAGCAAGGTCATTTTAAATTGCATTTTTAAACATTTTTTTTTATCATATATCTATAAATTATTAAGGTAGTATGAAATTTGATTGTATAAACTGTATATTTATGAAATAAAATAAAATTTGAATAAATTGACCATTTTTATATTTCTGCCTATTGTCGAAAACTAGCAATAGTTAGTAATAGTAATAGTCTCCCAATGGCGGATCCAGGGAGTTTCCACATGCCGTGGAAACACTAAAATCGCTGAGGGCCGTCTTTAACAGGGAGGCCTGCTATAAGAAGTGCCGCTGGCAAAAAAAATAACACTAACGGACAACGTGAAACTGGCAAAAAATAGGACAAAAAGCACATTTCCTCCTTTTTCGGCTTGTCGAACCTATAGAAAAAATTGGCGACCTATACTGTGTAGTTGTTGTGCACTATAGAACCTAGTACATCTTTCGAGACGAGTAGAGGTTACCCCGGTGTACTTGTGCATACATCCTCTGCCGTGGACATATGAATGTATCGGGCAGCAGGACATGACGTGACCTTTAGGGGCGTAGAAAGTCATATGAATGTGTAACATCTGGTCCACAACGCATTGAGACTCTACTGTATAAGGCGCTTTATAAATCGAACTAAATTACATTAGTGATAGGAACTAGCAATCCTTAAAGTGAGTGCACTATGGATCCGACCATGCTTCTCAACAGTGAAAATCATAGAAGGCTATTATGTTTCAGTGCATGGATAAATAAAATTAAGCACTGATAAATTACAGTCGGAATTCTTCACTTTTACTGAGTAGTCTATGCCTATCGGAATTACTACAGATATGAAAATAGAGTGTATATACAATAAGAAAATTAAAATAAATACCTTATCCTTTAAATGTTCGTTCATATCATCTTTAGTAAATAAGTGGCCATCTTTATTACTAAACAAGAAATAGAGTATATACCAAATTAATATTACTTATTACATCCAGTTATTGAAACGAACATATATGAAAGATAGTCAATTTGAAAATATTTCAGCTGGAATCAGCGCAAACAAAAACGAAACTTATCACAAGTACAGTATAATTATAATGCGAGTTGTCCAAGTGTTAGAATGTTACATCAAATTAATTATATTATTTTATAATTGTTTGTTTCAAATTGCAAACAACCTTAAAGACATATAGGCTACCTAATAAATGAATAATAGTAGCCTATACCTTATCTCGCGCGAATTAACACATAGCGCCTTTTGGAAAACTAGTCGTGCCGTAACCATGCCCTTTGACCCCGTTATCGTAACCTTGACCTTTACCCATCCCGTAAACTTGACCTTTGACCCCGTGACCCATCATAGTCAATTCTGGTCAAGATGGGAGCAAGGAGTAGCAAAAACAGTTATTTGACCTTTGACCCCACTGACCTTGACATTTCCAAGAAGGTCAATTTTGCAGTGAACAGGCATCTACCCACCAAGTTTGAAGATCGGACCAAGGACCTGGGAGGAGTAGAGGAACGGACAGACAGACAGAAAGACAGACAAACGTTGCTCAAATTATAGTATGTGCGGCTTTCTTTTCAAGTGCCTCTTTAAATTAAGTTCCTATTCAATTTTTAACAAGCAGTTCACTGACCTAAATTATAGTTTGTCTTACCAAGTCATTAATCATATTTTGCCATTGTTGTTTGTCTCAGTTTCTTTAACCCCTCCTATATTGTTTCTATAATGCTTTGTATAATCCTTTCTATAATGCACACTAGTTCGAAAAGGGTCCAGTTTGAAGGAAAAGCAACTCGTTCTGCTCGCTGTCAGAAAATGCTAAAAATCTTCAATGTGCCCGGCGCACACAAGGAGCAAAATTACCAAAATCAGGCACTTTGCTCATTAAAAAAATGACGCACATTGTGAGTAGAGGTTCCACGCGAGGAACCTTGCCTACGGAAAATTGTACGCAAATTGTGAGCAAAGGGCCACTTGCTGAGCAAAATTCCCCAAGTGTGCAAGAGCGTCGATTTTAGTTGAAAAGTGGGGTGGGGGACAAAAACAAAAAAACAAGAAGTTGCAGTGGTGGCGCCAACGAGGAGGGTAACGGGAAGGCATGGTTTTTGGTTTGGTTTTGACAAGCAAAAAAAGTCATTTCTCCGTTTGTATATCTATTTTTCAATTTTTAGGGTCTATTACACAATAATTTTATTGATAAAAGTCTTACCGCATTTTTCAACTTTTACATTTTTTTTTCACACATTTACAAAAAGTTGGGGGAAAATTGATATCATGTCCCCCACATTGAAAAATGGGGGACGTGTCCCACGTCCCCCCACAAATCGACGCCCATGCAAGTGTGCGCCAGGCTTAAATGGTTCGGCGCTTGTTATTTGCGCGAGTACCATACATTGATTACATACACGACACATACGCATACATCCTCTCCAATTCTGTGATCTGGTATTCCAACAACCTAGTGAGAAAGGTTAAATAAACAAATTTACAGTTTAAAATAGACGAGTAATTTGCAACAGTAATATGCGACTGAAACCGGTCACGTACACAAAAAGAACAACTTAATAAGCAAACAGAGATTAACATTATACCTACCACCTGTTAGGAACCAGGTCCCAGAAGTACCCAATTTGATTTCGACAAGAAAGGAAAACAAAACTGGTCATCTTCCCTACTTTATGTCTTTTTTGACCATATGTAGCGACTTCCATGTTTTTACCCTTTTGTGTTATTTCAAGCAAAACGCAAATATGTTAATGCTGCAATTTATATTTATACAAATTATGTTTATGCGTGAGAGCTGAAGTACGTTTGAAGTGTCTGAAATTGGTCAAAATGCGTGGAAATCACGAATTACCCGAGAGTATGGAGATGATGAGAGTTGGCAAGAAATCAGGCTTGATATGGAAAGATAAGGTCTTACATACATGTTTCTGTTATTATATTAATTAACTTGGCTATCAAATCCAAACAATGCGTCCTCATATATTTGTTTATTCGTTTTTGTAGAACAACCATGATAACACAAGAAAGTCTTAAGTGGACTTATTTCCAGTGGGGTCCGTCTGGTGGTCATTGGGCAGTACACCTGGAGACAATCCCCTACTCTTTCTACTCTTTTTCGAAGACTGCACTGCGTTATTTGACGTGCACAAGAGTCATGTTGTACACAGGACCTGACCAACGGCTTATTACCGTCTCATCCGAATGACGGTGCGCTAGAAACTTATATTTCGACCCTCCAGCCGCAACACAAGGAGGGTGGCGTGGTGTTCAATCGAACCTTGGACAAACGGGTCACGGTTCACGCACATCACAGTGATTTCCACCAGCTAACCAACTGAGCTAACTCTTATGCTCGTTATGTGAATTAATACAACTAAGGTGTCTGTGAGAACCCTTATTAGATTACTTCGATGCCATTGTTTCAAGTGCAGTAGAGTCGTCTATTATACCACCTCAGAACTGATTTAAGTTAATATGCAAATACTATGCGAACACTCAATTTTGAAATGGAGTCGTCTAGCTGTTGCGGTTAAAAATTCGTTAATGGTATAACATGTATTATACATTCGCTACATTTGTATCTATTCGTAAGGATGTTTAGTTCATAGTGAATAACTTTCTTAAAACTACAAAATAACCGATTCGAAGGTTCATCTTTAATATGTTTATGTTCTAATCTTGCCTGAACTCTTTTGACTGCAGAATGATTCATCAAGAGATTCTCCAAGTACGACGGGTGAATGTTAAGTCCATTTCACATGATGATATTCTGTAATAAATATGTTGGAACATCATTGTTAATCTTTCATTGATTTATTGATTTATCGATCGATTAAACGTATTTATCGATTTATTGATGATCGATTTATTTTATTCATTCATTCATTCCATCAAAAGTCATTCATTCCATCAAAAAAATATTTATGGTAGATTTAATACTAACTTTAGTACCGGGTTATACACCGTTGTCCTTTTCAACGAAACAAAAAAAAACATGATACAATAAAAACAAAATGAAGCAACGCAGTTTAAAGAGAAAAAAAAAGGAGCAGCAATTACAAATTTAGGTAAGTTATTACTGTATCATTTTGAATGATATATTGTGCATGGTATTTGTGAGGTCTCACCACAAAATGAGTCTCATGGTAGGAAAATCCAAAATTGAGTTATTGGTAACTTCTAATGGAGGTAGTCTACACATTAAATAATATTCATTGGATACGTAGATCCAAATATATGAGCATTTGAGGTTGTCATGTATGGAAACACAGTTGTGAGAAAATCGTCCATAAAACAATCAAAAAATAAACAATTAAAAGACTATAAATCTCAGAAATTCTGAAGGACACTTTCCTACATGAAGTATTGTATAATACATACAAGTACAATAGTACTCATAATTGATTAAAACTAAATTTCTCAAAATTTGACTTCAGACCTATTTTGGTGATTATCTCAATTTGATCTCACCTACGATGCAACTCATGTTGTGGTGAGACCTCACATTTGCGTATAACTCAAAATAATACTTTTGTACTAATACTAGTCTTTAGACGCACTTTTTTATTTGCAGCGTTGTTGGTACATAAACATTATCATTAAATCTATAATTACATATTTAAAAAAAAAACACCGTAAGCCTAGATTAACTTACACGTTCAACTATTTCATATAAAATGGGCGCACTTTCTTATTTAACGAGTAAAATACAGCGTTTAAAGACAATGTTGTTTGTTCCATGGTTTCACAGTTCCCTGATTTATAGCCGCCATGCCATACGACTAGGACTTTTATAATACAGTGTTCATTTGAATTAAAATTCTGATAAAGTAGATCTAAATTTGTTGAAAATTATGAGAATCGTTTCGTTTTACCCTAATTAATTATTCCGTAATATCATAATATCAAACAATTTAAGAATTGGTAGCACTCCTTGTTTGCTGTATTAATATACCTATTTTTTAGAAAATTGATGTCTGCTTCGGCTTTTGCTAATTTTTTATTCAGTTTCTCGAACTGACGGCAATCTTGC
>JAOTQE010135584.1:0-11907 GCA_025631205.1 Nesometra sesokonis
AACACCTATGGAATACAATCCATTCCATAATGTTGCAGCCGTAATCAGCGCATATGGCATTTGTACCTCCCAGGTACTGTACCCACTTATACCCCTGGGTGGAGAGAGGCAACATGGATAAGGTGTCTTGCCTAGGAACACAAACAGTCGACCAGAGTGAGTCTCGAACCACCAAACTCGTGACTGGAAGCCCGAAACGCCACCACTGCGCCAACTGCTTCCACTAAATAAGGTCTAAAAAATATTTGTTGCCCAAGCACAAATTTTTTAAAGTTTAGGTTGAATTACGTGTACATTCCCATTAGAAAGTTTGATGAATTCTACCCTTTATTTTCAAAGAAATGTAGGGTAATTTTGAATTAACCACCTCACTGGCTTATCACATTAAATGTTTATAAAGAGAAATATACTGTAGATCTAAGCAATCAAGTGGAATTAACCCAATTATCCATTGTGATAACACTTTACAAAACTTTGTAATGGGGATGTACAACTAATGGGTCAGTCAGGAAATCTTATTTTTTAGTAGATGCCTCTTACTGTAATACTGTATGATCTTTCTTATTTATTATAATTTAAATTAAAGCAATTTTATGAATTTTAGCCCAGAGATGAAACACCGACTTGACAGTATTATTGCGCTGCAAATTCTTTTTTTTTTTTGCAGTGGTACTTTAATAAACAGCCTACTTCTTAGAACTTGCTAACAATGAAAATTATCAATTCTAAATATTCTACAATTCTCGCCTTCTTTCTTGAAGGTGCATTTTCATCTATACTATACTGTAAAGCTCATAGATTCCATCACCAAAGTAGTTGGGATCACAAAGTGGATGATTGCGTGATTGTGAGTTTCCTACTTAATCTCGTCTATACAACTTGAAGCCGTAAGGCAAGCCTGCTCGCATCTGACACTGCGTGCCTCAATCTATGGGGTGGACCTTTTCTGTCATTCCATTGCTACAACCACCCCTCCTGTTATTACTCCTACATTTTGGAGTCCTTAGGAGGTCGGCTTTAACCCACCAGAACCAGGGATATTGAAGCTTTGTACTTGCTGTACCAAAAGATTGTAATACCATGTATTATGGCTAGATAGTGAACTTCAATAGAAAACATAGCCCAAGGTGCAATTCCATGGAACCGCCTACTATTAAAGGACACGTTCAGAATCCAACCAATCAAATCGTTTTACGTTTCAACACTGTTGCTATGGTGAAACTGTGCCCCAATCTTTCATAAAAGTTTCTGATAAATGGAAGTAAATGTAATCCAAATATAAAGACAATTGGCAACATAAAATATATGTAACATACATAATTTTTATGACAAAAAAGTGTTAAAAGTACAATAATTATAAAACAGTTATTATTAATTAACTCAAATGTTTGTGGCGAAGGCCGACGACTATCAAAAGTAGGCGCATACATGGGATTGCAATTCTACAGTGTTAAGTTCTCTATCTAGCAATAAATGATAAATCTGTGAATAATACTCACACTAAACCGACACACCCAGATCCCCTAGATGGTGCTGTCCAAGAAAATGTGTATGATGTCCGTGGAGTAGAAAACGGGTTGGTTACGACCGGTAAACACATGTGCATGCCGTGTATCTGTGAGTCCTCTTCAACGCTACTTATCATTACAAACGTAAATGGTGAACTTAATAATAATGTCACTGTAAAACAAACATAAAATTATTATAAAATTAAACAAAATACTATGATTTTTATTTGTGGGTGATACTATTATTTATGGTAAACCATGTTCTCATGAATTACCGGAAGGTATGTCAATAAATTAGTTACTTCTATGAACTGACAAATAAAAAACTCAATTACTATTTCTAGATTGAACTGTGATTGAAGGTTATGACACACAACTCGATGGTGGATTTAAGGGGGTTAACAGACTTAAGCACCCCCTAAAATCGACCCGAAACAAATTTTTTGGTTGTGAATGAGGATGAATTAATACAAATAGATGCACCGCGGCTGAGAATAAGGACCACCAGGCAAAAAAAAATGAAATAAAAAAAAGTATTCAAGCTTTATAAATTAAAGTGAGAAAAAATTACTACCATTGTATTAAAATAAATTAAGTTGTGTTTACTGTTATGTACCACAAAATGCACAGATCACCAGAGAACTGAATTTTAATGACATTTTGTGGTTTAAAGGGAAACTGATTCTCATCTACTTCTTGCTAATGGTAGCCTACTGAATGTGGCATGTTGACCTTTAGTTAATACTAAGATCATCTCTAGATAACCCAGATATCTTAAAAGTATTATCCCATTATTTTGCTTGTGGAATTTGTTTTAAATTTTCTTGTATATATTTTTTATGTATCAAATCAAAACAAAATCATTTTTATTGCAACCACATTGACTGTCGATTGGATGTTACATACGTGACATAAATTATACATAAACATCATATTCAATAATAGGTAGTAGAGTGGCCAGCGATGAACAAACTACCAATAGTTATATGCCCCATAATTGAGTGGAATTTTTTTGATCTCTGTTTTAATTTTAGGTAATGAATAAGATAAAGTGTTTTTTAGTTGATACTGGTGAGATGGGAGAAGGCATAAGTAGATTGTTCAATCGGTGTTCACTCTTTTTGATTTTTAGATAATATTGCTCGTCAAGTCAAGACGACGATCAAAGACGTGAGGTAGATTTAATGCATGTATGTCATAGAGTTATGTTGTTTAAAATATCAGGTAAATTCTGTCAATGCACTGTCAATGTCAATGTGCCACTGAATTAAATGTGAAAATTGATAAAGATGGTTTATTTTTATACAATACCAAAAATGTACTGTATGTTGATTAATTGGATTTAATTAATGTTATTTATGAGATGAATTGAATTCTGGTTTACGTTTATGAAGATTTATAATGTGGGCAATTAAGTGTTAAATATTTGTTTAAATTTATTATACACAAAACTTGGGATCAATGGTAAAAATGTTTAAAGGTAAAATACTTTATGGGTGGGTGGCCCTGGTAAACTTTGAGCACCCACCCATCTCTCTCACCCCCACCTCACCCGGAAAAAAAAACCACAAGGACAACCGGGTATGCGACCGCACAGAGCGCAAGTTCCAAATCAGGCAATAGGTACACTGTAGAAGTCGGAAAAAAACTTTAATTTTGGGTACTACCAATTGCTACTCCTCCTAGCTTATGGTCCGATAACGCTTAAAATTCACTCAAAATGTAGAATACATAATTTGAGTATAAAATTACATAGCCAATTTTTGATAATTACATACTACAATGTTTACATTGTGCGAGTTGTATGGCCGAGAGGTTAATGCAGGGGAACCATGAACTATAGCAATAACAACAGCATGGGTTCGAGACCCGCTCGCACCATGGTTCTGGTGGTGAAACAAGTCTTCTCAGATAAGGACTATAAACCGTAGGCCCAGTGTATACATACGTCTCGTGTGCACTATAAAGAACCCAGTACATCTTTCGAGATGAGTAGGTGGTTACCCTGGTGTACTGGTCCATACATCTGTGGACAGATTAATGAGCGTTAGTATCGGGCAGCAGGACATGACGTGACCCTTAGGAGCACAGAAAATCATAGGAATGTGCAACATCTGGTCCACCGCGCCTTGAGACGCTACTGTATAAGGCGCTATATAAATCGAACTACATTACATTGGTTTTATGATTTTGGGACTCTAAATATAGTCTGGTTTAGTTTAGAATTTGGTTTTCCGGAGGGTTGGTGTTAAGAAAATTTACTATACACAAAAATACAAGCTTACCTGAATACTGTTCCTCAGGATTATAATGTGTCGGATTTCCATCAACTGTTATGGAGAGTGACAATTCCCTCCCATCAAATTGCGCAAGATGTGTCGCTTTATTGTATGCACATGGGTACTGCGCTAACGTGAATCTCACCATGGAGAGAACTACTATGGTTGGTAAAAATATAAGTCTTATTGAAGAATACATTGTTAGTATCTGGTTAGGCATTTTTGTTTAATACTCTTTGGGGTTGCCGTACAGCTAATTACTTTAAATTTTTCCTGATCAAATTTATCCCCTAAGATCCATAATCACAGCTTTTGTTGCCTCAATTTAGAAATGTTCTTCTTTGAAAACAGCAATCAAATTTATATAATCAAAAGTATAAATAGTGAACTTTCAGTCTTTTACAATTTGAAGGAAACCAACAAATAACAATAATGATGAATAGCAGTGTGATACATTTGAACTGTTTCAGAGTTACATCAAAATACTTCAACCAACCAAAGATGAAGTACAGATAATATTTTAGATGAAGTTTCTCAAAGCGAGATCAAATACATCAGAAAAATTGGTTAATGGATCAATCCAGAAGTCCATACATTTGAATAAAGTAGACAAATACAATCAAAAGTTTATTACGTCTTAAATTGTGGAAACAATACATCAAACTATAAATCAATGAATGAACTAGCAGTGTTTATGGTCCAGCAACACTATATTGTAGTTGTAGAAATCTTTCAGAGTTTGATCACAGCTCAACTAATCAAAGACAAACCAATGATGAAATTCAGATGAAGCCTTTCAGAGTTGGGATTAAATACATCAGTGATTTATGCCAACAAACTATGAAATTTAAGATGAAGCTATTATCCTAGAAGATTTTGCTGTGTGTTTTATCTATGTCCTTGGTGATTTAAGCTCCCTTGCTTCTCATCATCAAAATTCTTAACAGGTACTTAAAGGAAATACCCAGCAACCAATCGGATCGCATCACCTCTGTCACTTTGTATAGCAAACACTGGTGCTTGTTTTACTGAAAATGTAATAAACAAGAATTTAAATGGAGATATTTCTTATCTTAAGATTTTTAGGAGAAACTTTACTTTGTTTCAACTTTTGTAGAAAATCAGCTAGAAGTGTAGAATAAGAATTTAAAAAAAAGTAATCACTTTAGAAAGTTGTAACATACAAAATAGAGGATACATTATAAAGACAGATTTTTTTTAACAAAAAGTTATAAATGATGATTAGTAATAAGATGTTTGCATTGTCAGTAAACTATTCATGATTTGTAGGTTGCAATAAAAATAACTTACTTTTTTTCAAAATGATTAATTACTGTAGTCAGGGAGGGGGGTGGGGGTTATACTCACAAACAACCAACCAACATATAAGTCTTCTCTTAATAGTACTTAACTAGTACTTATAGAAAATTTTCTAAATTTAGTTCTTAGCTAAATCAGGCCTGAGAAATCTAGTGTTGTAGATACAGTGTGTCTTTCTAATTAATTTGATTGGATGAGCTGAGAATCTCTAAACCACTTAACTAAATTAATAATGTAGCCCTACCACTATTATAAACTAAATTAGTTAAAATTTTAGAAATTTGGCAAAAAAATACAAACATATTATGCAAGTATACTGCATACATGAGATACATGCCATATTTGTATTAAAAAAATATATATGTATTAGTGTTGTCATCATCAGAAATGCATCATCCTTATTTCTGATGACGACATCCAATGCTGAAATAATGGATCAAAACATGGCATGTACCGTACTGCATCTCAATTTTTGGAGTATGCATTATCCTTTAATCCAAAAGGTTCACTAATCAACTTCAAGTATTAAACATTCTCCATGCAATGAGATACACGCCATTAGGTCAGGATAAATATTTTGACTTAAACTATGTCATCATCAGATCATTATGTATGATGATGCCACAATTTATGTCGAAATATAAAATCCTATCACGATGGCATGTATCTCATTGCTTGGAGTAGGCCTATGTATTAATACTATTTTATCTGAAATTAATCGGTTAGCATTTTGTTACTTGAAAAATGAAAGAAAAAAAAATCAAATTTTAAACTGCTCGTTTTTTTAAGAAATATGCAAGTTATGATTTTGAGTATAGAAATGCATCATTTAATGTTAGAAATTAAGGAAACTTTTCAAATTTAAAAGTTATAATTCTGTAGTTTAAAAAATTATATTCAATGTTTAAATATACTGCATAGGCCTACTATTCTCTATTTTATTTTTCAATTCTTAATTGTCATGTAACTTTAACATGAGTAAATTAAATGTTTTTTTTGATAAATTGTTCGTCAAATTTCTAAGTATAATTAATAATAAAAAATTATACAATATTCATAAAGAATTTTAATTTAATGATTTTAAAGTTAATGTATTCTTTTCTTTATTTTCATAACATTTAATATGTAAAATCTTAAAGATTTCATTTTGCTAATGTTAAAAATTCTTTCTACTTGTACAGTACATTCTTCTTGTATAATTATTTATACATGAAAATAAAGATCTGACCTAAAAATTAAAAATGCATAGTGAATCTGAAATTGTCATTTATATTTAGTAGGCCTATAGCATAAAAAAATAGCATATGCCTAGCTAAATTTACATACAATGAACAATATAGATCTTACCTCTCTTAATCCAATATGGGTTATCCAAGGCATCTGGCTTCAGGCCCGCTTAGTTTCTTGACTCTCAGGCCCGCTAGGTACCTTGACTAATTAGGTGCGAGAGTACTTAGCGTGTGGTCCCAAAGGAGGACGGCCTATATGACCTTCTGGGTTTCTACCTGGATATTGGCAGGATGCGTAACATTGCTGTTGACAATACACACAGGGCCAGCAGGAAGGCAATGCTATTTGCTTAAGTAATCTCGACAAGATCAAGTAACAATCATAACATATTAAATTTTATGGTTTTTAGTTTAGAATGTCAGCCAGCTTGGATAAATCATTTGAATGTCAAAAGTTTGGATATTATTCTGCTCACTAGAGAAGTTATTAGGCTCTGAAGCTTGGTCATTAAACATCCTAGCCTTTTAATAACAAGGTCTTAGATTCGAACCAGGCAGCTACCAGTTTTTTAACATTTTTTATTTAACAGACCACTCCCTAAGCATTTTTTATTATGATAGTTTACAGGGGTGGATGCTTTTTGAAAGGGGTGGGGGCAAAGGCAAAGGAGGGCTGGTTGAGAGTCAAAATTTTAGGTGAGCCCGGGGGCATGTTCCCTCGGAAATTTTGGTCTGTAGATGTCCGGAAATGGCCTCAAGGGCATTTTAAGGGATCAATTCTAAATATTTTCATTTTATAGTCAATGTTAATAATATATCTTACTTTCCAAAGGGGGGGTGGGGCCCATACCCTTAAATCCACCCCTCGTTTAGAAGCATGATATAAGGCCTAAAAACACTTTATGTTGTCCAAGCTCACCAGACCCAAAGTGGTTGGCCTTTCTTAATTTTCATATTTTCCGATTTTTTTTTTTTCAAAACAGAATTTTTTTAAAAATTGTAAGAATTACATAAAAGTAGACCAAAATTTAATTATAAAACGTAAAGAAGGTTGAGTTATTATAAAAAAAAGAGTAAGTATTAAATCAATTTGAAAAATTGAAAGTTTTCTTAATTAATTCAATTTTAACATTTTATTTGATTACTGTAGTTTAATATACAGTTGGTCTTTGGCGTTTACAACTGGAAAACCTCAAATAAGTTTGATGTTAATTGGCTGACAAATTGCACAGCATGTTGAGGAATTACCATCAAGTTATGACAAATTAAATTACCTGGCAGATATAGCTATGTGATAACTACAAGAAGTGTTTAATTTGCAAAAGTTGACATCTGAAATTGTCAAAGGATGAAAAGCAGACTACAGCAACAGAATTCATCGCACACGTAGAACAGATTTTCATAACCATCTGATAAATTTGTGGAACAGTATATGTGGTAGGAGGGTTTAGTAATAATACTTTATTTTAACATGGATACTTGATCACCTAAAGGTGTTTTTTGTCAAGCCCGTGCAAGACCATGACATTTAAATATAGTAAAAATAAAATAATAAGTAAACTATGGTACATTGAAAGAAAACTATAACTATATACATTGACAAGCAAAGTTAACCAAAATTACAATTACTGAATACATTGTCAAGGTACTGTAAAGTATTTTTAAGAAAAAACAGAGGATATAAAATAAAATGAAATTATAAAACCAACAAAATTACTGATATATGATTATAGTTATAATTATTATCTTAAAATAGGCTTTTTAAATTTACAAAGGCTTGTCATATTTCTAGATTCTATGTTTAAGTCATTCCATAAAATAGCACCACGGTAGGTTAAACCCCTTTTTTGTAAATCAGTGTTGTGTTTTTGAACATACAAACAGTCTTTTGATCTTGTGTTATATTGAGGATCTCTTAGGGTGAATCTGTTTCTAATATATGAGGGTGCTAAATCATTAAATATCTTAAACATAGTAATAGCTTCATTGTAAAAGTTTCGACTCAAGGTTCATCCAGTTAAGATCCCGCAGGGCTTGAGAACGTGATTCATAATTTGATTTTTGTAGTATTTTTGCGAGCTGCGAGTTGCAAACTCCGAGTTGTGAGTTACAAGTGAGCCAAGCCAAATGAGGCATACAAGTTCAAACATTGAAAATTGAGTTATGAATTAAGAAACTACACACTACTGTCTTTAGCACGGAAATAGTTTTCAGAAAACTGCACTTGAAAGTTGTTTATCAGTATACATTGACTATGCAGTGTCATTTTAAATTGCATTTAAAAAAAATCTTAATCCTATTATCTGAAAATTGTTAATTAGTATGAAAGTTGAATGTTTAACGGGTATATTTCGGAGGTAAACAAGTTATTAAAAAAAGTTGAGTCATTTCTTGTTCTTCCCTAGAACACCTCCCTAAAACTTTGACTCTCTACAGGCCCTCCTTCCGGCCCCAATTTTTCAAATGTCTGCATCTGCCCCTGCTTCCAAGACCAAGTGTAAATAAGTATGACTGTATGCATACTATTATGCATTGAAATACAGAAAACCTAAACTGATCAAATTTTATATTTTTACAATCCCAATACAAGTTCAATGTACAACAACAGTTTCAAGATCAAATACAAGAAGTTTACATAAGTTATTAGGAAGCTTCCTTTTTTTGCGCTAACACATGTTTCAAGAATATTGAAAGGACAAGTTCTTAATATTCACATATGTCAATCAAAAACTAAACAAACACTGACAGCTTAATATCAACAACAGTCATTCTGAAGAAAAACAACAATTTATCCTAATGTCCATTATATAAACACTCATGGAAGGAGGGTGGTAAGCACCCATAATATCACATCATATTTTGGCTTAGCAGTTAACACGTCCGCACCTACAACAAAGTAATTTACCAGTTGTTTTAAAGGTGCAAAAGTTGATATAAAGTAAACATGTGGTGAAGTAGTACTCAGATTTAATCAGTTTTATTATTTATGTACAATTAAATCTCTAATAATAACTCAGTTCTTTAATATAGTTCATAGATATAAAATTAAATCAACAAAGTTTATTTTATTCCTAGTGTAATTATTTATTTTAGGAAATGCTGACCAAAAGGTCATTGTGAGTGGGGTTTAATATATTAATCTTAATCGGGATGTAGCTATATAAAGGGTTGGTAGAAAAATAAAAATTAGGGGTGGGTGGTAAAATGATAGAAACAGGATTATGTTGAGAAGTACCATACAAAACTTCTAATAATAACCCTTTTCTTTAATAGTTTATCAACATAAATTAACTGAAGGTTTTTTTACTCCTATTATAATTATTTATTTAAAAAAACGGTAATACAATGTCTTTGTGGATGAGGTTTAAGTATTTAAGTGAATATATTAAAGTTTAATATTAAATAATCAGGGCAGATTTGAGGGGACGCAGCTGGCGCGCACCCCCTATTATTGCCAAAACGTAATCACACCCCCCCCCCCCCAATTTAAATTTGGAGCACCAGGTCTAAAATTGACCCTAAAATGTGGGTCCATTACTAGTGGGCCCATTACTACTGGGCACATGATAATTCATTCTTTATAAAAACATTTGCATAGCATGTAGGCCTATCTTCTTTGGTTTTTTTTTATCTCCTTTGAGATATTTGCAATACTTTAAACAATAATTCTCCTGCACAGGCGTCATCTTTTTTCTTGTTGTAATATTTTTCCACAAATTTCACGTTCTTTCATAATTTTACCGACAAATTGATTTGTGTCTATTTTGTTATAAAATGCTAAAAATAATTCAAACTTTTGATGTATGCATTAATATCCAATGTAAGAAAGAACAAGTTGCTTAAAAAAATGAAAATCCCATATGGCTGTTATTACATGACCTTATATGGAAATTACTAAATTTACCCCATATTTCTGTAGGCCCATATATATCCCACCCTAACTTTCAAAAAAATTTTTAAAACAACCTCTTCTATTTTTGCCCTTTATTTAAAATCGCCTCTTTTCTTTCCTTAAAAGTGTCTAGCAGTGAAAATGGCAGTTTTGAAAGCATAAAACATCTTTATATTTGTATACAAGACTGTAATATGATACTAAATCCAAATTTGAATATATGCTTTATATGCTTGATGCAAATGGTCCACTAATATTTTCTGAGCTATTCTTACCAAAAACATCAAAAGACAAAAAAAGAAACATAAAATCCATCAAATTAATAATAATAATTTATTTTATAAAAAATGGCGGAACCTTAAATAATGAAAATCTACACTAATGTAATTCAAGTTAAATTTACAATATAAATTTATTTATATGAATTGGTTCATTATTGGATAACATCCTCATTATACTATATATCTGGATAAATCACATTTTTCCAAACCAATTGTTTTTTTCTACTTATAACTAAAAATAGATGATTGATGTAGCCACACTGATGTAGCTACACGGCCAAGGCTCCCCTCAAAAAATACTGCAGAAAAAAAAAAACTTGTTTTGGTGAATCTAATTGTGGCTACGGTCGGACTAGCTGGGTTGAGTCAATACAGTTGAGAATTACGTAGTTTGAACCAACCTGGGTTGACTAGCCTCAGTGTTGAAATCGCTCTCAACCCAGGCAGCTCAACCTAGAATGACTCGATTTGATGGGGATTGACATTTTACATTCAGAATCATAAGCTAGCTGATTTTTCTATTTGAGAAAAGGTTTTTTTTCACAGTAAATAAATTTATATATTTCATTCTTTGGATCTCCAAAACACAGCGGCGCTCTAACTTCCTGTTACGCATGAGCAGATGTCAACCCAAACCTGAGGTTAATCCATGTAATGTGAACACAGCTATAAACCATACTGAAAATTTTTAATCAGACTGGTATCAAGCCAGGCTCAAGTGTGACCGTAGCCTAACTTGTTCAAGATTAATTTGACAACTTATTTGTTTCTATCTGTATAAATCTCTCTATCATTTTTTTCTTCATTGTAATTGGGGGGTAAATAACTCACTCAATATTTTTTAAAACATTCGATTTGGTTCTTTGACTTTGATGGTCATTTAAACTTAGACTTGGTGGAAAGCATTGGGAAAAGACTTAAATAGTTGGTGGTCTTGTAAACTTCCACCAGCATAACTGTGTCTATGACTTTGAGAAACCTTGATATTGGCAGATCTGCATGCATTGCTGAATTGATAGATATCTAGTAAATACTTCAATCTATATTTAATTTCATGGCCGTTAACGTAGGTGGCATTGCCCATAGTTGCCTCCTAGGTCACGAAACATTAATATTAGTATTAGTTATCATAATGCGATATGAAACTCCTTCAATTGATGGATGACATAGGAATGATGCCAAGCAAATACTGAACATTTTTTTCATTTTTTTTACATAGATAATGTATAAAAAATATGCTATATTATGATAACTTAAAATACACTTGAATATTGGCAGTCACCAAGTCTGTTAATTGATAAAGTTTATGTATACAGCAATCATTTTAAGACTGCATGTCCGAGAAAACCAGGCAGTATGACAAAATCGGGGAGAATGAGGGTTGGCAATTTTCATTCA
>JAOTQE010135595.1:0-11906 GCA_025631205.1 Nesometra sesokonis
GGTGCGCCCTTATCTTCTTGCTCGTTAGGCCCATAAAAATTATTAGTTTATCAGCCCCAGGCACATCACTTTTTGGGGAAATTCCGATTTTTTTTTACTCACTTTACTGTTCAAATTTATTTCTTTTATATTCACTTGAAATTCTGGTTTTCTCTTCACATTATGAAAGATTCTTGAGCTCACAACAAAACATGGCCTCATATTTGCATGAGTCTACAATAATCAACGGTCTGGCCTAATGTGAGATCACTACAACATTGGAGGGTTGGTTAAAAAAAAAATTTAAAAAAACCTCCCGCCCTCATCAGTTTTTATGCTTTGGTAGGGTGATAAACTCATTTTTTTATTGGGCCTTACCTTTGTGTCTTTATACGAGAGGTGTCTGCCAGGGAGGTTGTACTTTGAAATTAGGAATGTTGTGCGATATGAAATTATATCCATGGGGAATAACCAAATAAATTTGATCATTGCATTATTTCAATAAATTTCATTAAAATTTAACTTTTATTGATATTATATTAGAATTTACTAAACATGTAGGAGGTTATTATTTTATTAATTTTGGGCGCTATATAATTTACAACCTACAGTAGTATATAATTTATATCATGCTAACTGTACAGTATAACATGGGCATTTTATGTTATGTTTTATTAGTTCCTGAAATTAACCGACGCTGATCTGTTAAATCTTATTGAATTTAGTGTTCACCTGTGATCTGCTGTGAATTGGAATTACCTTGATTGATTGATTTGAAATCTATACCTGAAACATAAGTTTTGATTTGATTTATTCACACTGTACTGTAGTATCAAAATAAACACAAATTCAATTAAGTAAATTGCCTCCATCATGATAAAATATAATTTTAAAAATATGCATCCACTAATCTGCCTACAAAATTGTTATCACCAATATGCAGTCTTAAGTCACTGGTACTTATGTATAGCTTCTAATTTTCAGGTCTGCATCTGCATTTATTGAAGAATGCAAATTGGTTTTTAGAATACTGTACTGCTTAACGTTTTATGGGTATATTTATAATGGAAGGCGCTTTTTTTTTAAATACTTAGGGACTCAATGAGGACAACTTTATAGTTTTTTTTTGTTGCTGGCCGTTGGGATACATTCCTACATCACTTTCTGACTTGCTGCACCTAGTTTTGTTTAAATTGGAGTGAATTAAACCTGTCAAATTAACTTATATGAATAGTTTTAGGCCCCTACCATGCAACCAATGTTGATCACTAGACACTGAACAAAGACGTTTAGTCTGAAGATTAATTAGTTTTGGCAGAGGTAGCTGTACCTACTGTATACAGGACTGTGGTATCCCTGTTTTAGTAAGTCTAAAATACAGTACTCGTATCTCTATGAGCTCCAACTCTGTGCCTTCCTTCTAAATTTAATTTGCTTTAATTTGTTTTTTTTTTCCTAAAATTAAATTCTTCATCAAGGCAGGTTTTTTGATTAAAAAAAAGTGCCTTCATTATTTCCTGCTAAAACCCAGTTCAATTGTTAAGGATAGCTTGCCGAGTGTATAATACATTTGGCTTGCAATATTACTGTAAGTGAAATTTATGGGTTCAATTCTTCATCACGGTAGGCTTTTTGAATTAAAGAATATAAAGCATCTTCTGACTTTTCCGACCATCACTAAACAAGTCGATCTGACAATAAGACGTGGAAAGCTGCACTCAGTACAAATAAAAGAAAGTTAATCTTTAACAATTTGTACATGTGTTCAAGCATCAGACTAATATTACTATTTGAAGTGTAAAATACAGTTACATTTTAAAGTGATTAGGCCTAGGCTAGCAGCAGTAGTCGCTCAGTGTCACCAACTGTTGGTGCACTTCACACCTCTTTTATTTAGCCAACAAAACCAGGCTAGTATCCCTATTCTCCAAACTGCCTATACAAGGCGATTGAAGTGTAGATAGTGATCCAAAACTACAGGCATGATCAGTGAGCATATGAAACGACTCTGCATCGTGCTTGATACAGTAGTATCAACATCACCTGCTTTGCAAATTTCACATTTCTGTGACCTGAAGCGAAAGTTGCCGAGCGTGGTAGCCTGAAGCGTTTTGTCCCCCGTCCGTCCTCCCGATTTCTGTAGCCTCAGGCAGTAGTCGCAATTTGCATATTTCTAGAAATAAAAATAATATATTTTATACAGACCGACAGACATACAGACAGACCGACAGACAGACATTTTTTAAAAGCTGCTTATAGAGATGCTTTCCGTGTCTAAAAAGATCCATTACTTAATCAGATGGGTGGTTCTTGAGCTTCATCAAGCCAGACGTAACAAAAAATGTGTTGCCGAAGTCCGTCTGACCCAAAATATTGGAAATCAGTCTTTCTTTGATAATTCCTGATTATTTTGATTAAAAACAATGTTCTAGTATTGTAAGTGCAAATGTTAAACTTACTAAAGCGGCATCATCTCTATCTCTTCCTTTCAACGGCTAGGATTTTATTGGGTAGCGTCATTTTGAGAAAGTTTTCTTAGTCTCATCATTTAGAAGTATTTTGGTCTACTTGCTGACCAGACGTGTTAGAGGTGGCATTTAAGGTTGTCTGCCAACCAGACTAGCCATTTCACCTTTGCATCAAGATCCATTTTTCTGTGAGTCGTTGTACTTCGCTGTCAACATCTGGACCATTGAGCCCAAAAAAACCCAAAAGTTTACAAAAAAATTCTAAAACTAAAGTTATCCCAAATATTGTAAAAATACATACAGTAGTTATTCCAAAAAAAGCCTGTAAAGAAGATCAAACTTCAGTGGGTTATGGTATTGTACAGTAGATAAAAATGAATAAAAAAGCATAAATTTCCTACCAACTAACCCACATTTACAAATTGCTTGGGTACAGTAATATAAAGATGTGTTTAGGTACAGTATTATAATATTAGTGGTCAGTCTACAATATATTAAAAACTATTTAATTTTAGCAACCCTTGTTTTAGATGTTTTCCTATAACATAGGCATCAATTAATGCTTTAAACTCGGGTGAATATTTTTGGCATCATGTGTCGTTGTTAGATATCCACGTTTACTGGATCAATTATGATCAACTGTACATATCATTGGCGCCTACTCTAGATTGGAAAATTCACTCGGTATGTCAAACTAGTAACTATTTACTCAATACGTAGAGTCAAGTATACTGCATTTTATTTCACTGACAGTTGACGATGGATGAATACTTTTTAATTCCAAAATGAGAATCTTGTCTTCCATTTAGATTATTATTTATCTATATCGTAAACCATTTTTATTCCAGGACATGTGTACCATATACTGTACAGTTGAACCTCCATGAGTGGACACTGAATAACCAGACACCTCCCATAATGGCGACTCATTCAAAAGCTTATTTTTTCTTCCTATCTAATCAGTGCACTTGGTAACTCTCGTAAGCTGCCACCTCCCGTAAGCGACCACAGGCACTTTTTGCCTTAAAATTTGGATTTTTTGTATGGAAATATATTTCCATAAGTAGTGACCCCGAAAAAAAAAATTGATTTTTGGGTAACAAAGACAAATTTCTGTACCAATGTTCCATTTGGACTACCAAAATTGGGAAACGCACACCCTTTGCGTAACCCCCTGCATTTGCTCCCGCTTCTTATTGGCCCAGAATAAATTAGTACTGTCTGAAAGTTTAATGTACAGTAGGAGTAACTAAAAAAAAGTTTTTTAATTGATTTTTATGAAATCTAAAAATGACCTTACACAACAGTTCTTCTAGCAGAATGAAGGTGTTTTACAGTAGTAATAAACTATAGGCCCATTTATTACTGAACAACTGAATGATTCATGAAGTGCATTCCAACTGGATTTTGCGATTTGGAGATAATACAGTAATGTAAACTTATTTTTAAATTAATATTTTTTTTTTGACAAAAAAAAACTATTGATTTGGGGCCTTCTCTATAGGGGCAGCATAAAATGACAAACCCAAGTAGTTTTTTGGCCCTGTTGTAGAGTTTGTTATGGGCCAGATAAATACCATACTGTATCAAGGATGTAATTATGCAGGGCGGAGGTGGGCGGGGCCGCCCACCCTAAAGTTTTTCCACCCACCCTAAAGTTTTTCCACCCACCCTAAAGCTTATTTTAAGGCCTTCCACCCAGCCTAAATTCAACCTGCCACCCACCCTAAGCCTCTGAAAAAGGTAAAAATACTGTTTCTAGTCATCATGCCACCCACCCTTACATTGTTGCTGGCCCACCCTTGGATTTTTCTAGCTACATCCCTGCTGTATGTGTAAAATGTGCAATGGATGCAGTTGGCACAGCGGTTGTGTTTCAGATTTCCAATCACAAGGTCGGTGGTTTGAGGCTCACTCTGGTCGGCTGTTTGTGTTCCTAGGTAAGACACTTTATCCACGTTGCCTTTTTCTACCCAGGAGTATAAATAGGTACATCGGTCATTGGTCAATTGGGTAATCTGTGAGTTGTGACCTTGAGAAAGTATGGTTTATGTTACAATGATGTTTACCATAGCTTGTGGTAAAACTATGCCAAATAATCTAAGTGTGAACAATGGTTAAATTTAACCTTTTTAAATGTTACCAGATGTCTTGGTTAAACGTTTTGTTTTTTTAATCCAATGTAATTTAACTGTAAAATGGATGGTCTGAAGCTTGAGTTTCGGGAGAGTTGAAATTTTGTTACTGGACTTTGTAATGTTTTTTTAACAGTAAATCCTAAGGATCAAAGCTAAAAGCACTACAAGCTAGTGGCTTTATCATTATGTAGAAATTGTGCTATCAGAGAGATTTGACAACACGTTTAAGATCACACTTCAATGTAAAATGAACATTTAGAAAATGTGATTAACATGCTAAATATGAACGTTTAATGTAGAAAACGCCACATATTGACAATGATGTTCGCTGCTATTCGTCATATTTTAACCTACTGTCTTATAATAACAACTTTTCTTTTACAATACAGTAGAATAAGTTATTTTTAAAGTTCATGACATCACAATAGACTGAATTAGCAATGGCCTGTGTCGTGGTTACGCAAAACCAAAGCAAACTGTAAAGCCTATCTCTTAACACAGGGCTAGTGCTAATGTTACCAAAAAACATTTTAATAAACACTAAGTTTACCTAGTGAGTAAAAGATGTTTTGAAAATATTACAATAGTTTGGAATGAGTTACCAACGAAGAAGTAGAAATAAATAAACTTTAAAGTTATCCTTTTAAATCTCCTTTAACACAGTGAAGGATAGGAAAAAAGGGCCCTCTTTTTTTGACATACCCACGAAGCCAGATGTAAACAAGGTCGCTAATTCGGTGTATTAATTTCTTTAACATTATTTTTGTATTGTATACTGTTGTTGCATTCCTTCCAAAATCTACCTCAAATATTTAATTTTTTTGAAAGTTTACCTGTTTATTTTTTTTTAAATAATAAGCATGGTTAGTTACTTGCATACCACTTTAGATTTATTCTCAAGTAGAAAAACTGTAAAAGTTATTAAACTCTTTAGGCTTGGCCGAGATGATTTTCATGTTTTCCATTGCTGAGCTAGTAGGGTGTATATTTTTTATTTTATTAATACCTTACGAGTTAATTTTAAATAATGGCTGTATTTTCCTATGTATACTTGTAGAGCATTGCTGACCATAACCTTGGTAGTATCCATTGATATGGTAGTTTTTATAGGGTTAAACCTGTTAACTACCTATATCTACCTTTTCACTACCATAATCCACCATGTTAACAGTTATTTTTTTCAAAGGGCACTTAATGGATTGATCTCCCTTTGACCCTGTCACTACCATTGAATAACATCAATTATTGTGTTCATTTTTAGTTTAGGCAGTATTGGCAAAATATTGCTCTTGCTGAATTTTTAGAGATCATGTGAAAATTTTTCTGGTGCAGTTACTACAGTAATTGAGTTACAACAGTATTAGTTCAGTAGCTGAAAGAGAATTACTGAAGACAACATCATATCAAGATCAGATGTTTTGTGTCATTGTAGTCAAATATAAAATAAGGGCACTGGATTACTGCATTAACCGCAGTAATCTTAATAAAATTACTGTAGTAATTGCAGTAAAAAAATTTTGATATGATCCTTCAGTGAATTAAAACCCACATTCAGTCCCTGCAGGACTACACATATGAGGTTAGTCGTGGCAAAACCACCAAGTTGTCGCACAGGAAGTTATTGAGAAATAAGGCAATAAACAACAGGAAAAATAAACTAATACAAAAGAAATTTGTGTATATTTTATTCACTACCTTCAGTTATACATGTCCGATTTTGATAATTAACTCCTCATTGTAAAGCTTATGAAAAGTTTAATATGGTAGTAACAATAACTCAATTTAGAATTTTCCTACAACTTGGTGGTTTTGCTACGTCATGCCTCATATTGTCTGTACCACAGGCATAATAATTTCTTCTATTGTAACATTTTTATTTAATTAATTGAATCAACTCCCTGATTTTTCAATAAAATCAGTCATAAAGTAAAGGATATCACTGAGTTGGTCTATCCATCCAACATATCTGTCAGTGACTCAGTCTCCAGTAAATTTAAGATGGAAGTGTTCAGTTTCTATGCATCATTAGAATCCATGAAAATCAAAAAGCACCACCTCAATTTTTATATACAGTTACGCAACCGTCAGTTTTTGTTCTGTTTCCTTAAGCTCCCCGGTTGAAAAGTCACTCATTTTTAATACAGTTGAACCTCCCGGTGCGCACACCTCTCGTAAGCGGACACCTCCTGTAATGTATACTAATTCAAAGACCTTTTTTTTCTGTCAGTGCATTTGGTACCTCTTGTAAGTGGACACCTCCCGTAAGTGGACGCTGACACTTTTTGTCTTAAAATTTAGAATATTTGTATGTTAATGTATCTCCCATATGCAAATATCCCAGAAAATTTAGTGATTTTTCTGTACAACAAGTACACTTTTCCATACAAAGTTGTCTTTGTACTCTAATGGCTGAAAAGCATATCACTGAAACTGAACCAATCTTAAAAAGGTTAAACAATTTTTAATGAAATATAGAATGCGGTGTCTAGAAATTTGTGAGGAAATTTGTGTTTAGAAGACTATGAAATGTGAGACATAACGACATACTGTATGCATAATTTTAGAACTTTGGCCCTCTATTGAGTGAAATTCTCGTAAGTGAACACCTCCCGTAAGCGGACACTTTTCTTGAACCCGAGGGTGTCCGTTTAAGGGAGGTTCAACTGTAAATACACCTCAAACTTTTTGTTAGCGCCTGGCAGTTATTCACCTGATTATCGTATTAACATTTTCAAATATTTTTATTTCAGATACTATTTTGTGCAGTATGTCTTCCAATGAGGGATATTTAGTGAGGGTAATGATACCATTGTATCTACTTAGTCTTTCATTACTGTTAGTGGAAAGCCAACAACACTCGGATGTATATTATAACTTCACTACTGATAACCAGCATGAGAAATTCTTTCATATGGCAGTGAGAACTAATGGAGAGGTATACATCAGTAGTCAACAAAATGTTTACCGACTCTCAGACTCGTTTGTTGTGATGCGTCGTAATGAAACGTGTTCAGCGGAGGATTGCATCAACATCAATAAGATCCTGGCAATTGATGAAGAGAGTGGTCGGTTGGTGACATGTGGCGGGGCTAACAATGGACGATGCGAGTCCCGACTGCTTGACGAGCTGACATTCGTATCTAGAGATACTGCTGGTAAAGTTGTCAGTGATAAAGACCTTTCAGCCATAGGCTTCTTTGCGATGAAAGAGGGTAAAAAATATTTGTTTGTTGCAGCAACGGATGATGGCGTTTTGAGTAAAAGTTCATTTTACACTTTATCTATAAGGTCACTTAATAAGTTCAATGTTTTTGATGAAATGCGAATTAGCGACGGTTTCAAAGGAACAGATGTGATGAAATACATAACTGGATTCAGCTATTTAAACTTTAAATACTTTGTTGCAAATATACGAGATGTAATGAGGGTTGGGTCAATATCATATCCTAGAATAAGTCGTATATGTGATGGTCAGAGTCTTAATCATCTTTCTGATGTATACTTAAAGTGTAGCGACGGTGTCACAAATTACAAAATTATTAAAGCTGTTTCCTTAAACCCTGCTGGTCCGGACTTGGCCCGTTCACTTGGAATCAATAGTGGAGATTATGTTCTTTATGCTGTGTTTACATTAAGTTTGAGTAGTGTGAAGTCAGCTCTCTGTATTTATAAATGGAGTGAATTAGAACAAGCGTTTGAGAAGGCCTTGAATGGTTGTGTAGTTTCAAGCTTAGAGCCAGCAGAATATCAATTGGACTATGTTGACCAGAATCACTGCCCTGGACCAGTAAGTACTGTAATCTTGTAAAATTAATTAGAAAGTCAAATGGATTTTGATAGTTACTACGCTAACGCTAGGGTCAAATTTTTCTTTGCTTTTATGTTGTTGTGTGTTACGATTATACTTTATATTCATTAAATAAACTGTGGTTAAATGTCTCTCAAAATGAGCCGCCATATTTCGCTATTCCACATGCCTAAGTCCTAGCCTCAACATGCCTAAGGCCTAGCCTGGCGGAGAAACGGATTACGGACGGTTGCTAGGTTTATGTTTACAAATTAGCGAAATGTGATATGCGAATTGTTTGTCTGGTATGAATGAAACAGATCTTACTTTGAGAATTAAAATACGAAAAATTATGATCGTACACTCCGATGTCCACATGTTTACAAAATCCGGCCGCGGCCACAAAAAAATAAAAATAAAATAATTATGGCCCTCATGTCACTTTTCTGAAAATACGTCGCTTTTTATCGGAATTAAAAAAAAAGTTTGTAGAAAATACTTATTTGCAATAAAACATTATTGGGATGAACATAATTAGAGTGTGAACACATGTTTATGTTTAATTAAACGTATAATGTTAAAACTAAATAATTTGACGTGAATAATTACCCATATTCCCGTAATTATACCACGTGACAGGCCGCTGGCGCACGCTGTCAATTGGTTTTCCCCTCGAGCCGTACTCGGCACGTAGAATAATATCGCAATTTTAAACAATGAAAATGTTTATAGAAAGTTATTATTTGCGATAAAATATTTATATTTAATTATAAACGTGTTAATGTTAAATAATTTAGCGTGAATAATAAAACATAGTTATCCACGTGACATGCTGAGGCATGCTGTCTCATTCCGCTCAAGTTACCGATACTAACTGGCTATTCCGCGCGATAGTTGGAAAGCCCGTAGCCTAGAATTTTAGATAAAAATGTTGATAGAAAGTTCTTAATTGCAATAAAATATTTTTAAAAAATATTAAAATAAAATATCAAACTTACTTAGAGTACTGTATGAACAAATGTTTATGTTTAATTAAAAGCATATAATTTTAAAGAATTTGACGAGATTATACTACGTGATAGACCACTCACGCATGCTCTATGTAGGCTCGAGTTACCGCTGTACAGAAAAAAATATGTGATATAGTTGGAAACCCCCAAGGATGCTACACGGAGAAGGCCTATCGTCCGTATCATGATTTATGTTGTCTGGCGATGGATCACGATGGTTATCGATAGACTAGCCTGGCTGCAACCAGACGGAAGGTTGACCAAATCTAACCCATTTTTGGAGATTTTCGTTTTTGCCAATTTGGCGAAGGAGGGAATTTTCGCCAAATGAGAATTCCAGTAGCAATTGGCGACTCGGCGAACGGCTAGCGTTAGCGTAACGATGGATAGCAATGATGTGACATCATCATTACCATATATAGGCATATCCAATTTTTTTGTCAAAAAAAATTTGATAGAATGAACTTAGCTTTAACTTACAGAATAAAGCCTGCTTTAACACAAAGATGTTCTTAGCAAAGTCACCTTCCATAGTAACAGTAATTGAGGGTGCTATTTTATGTAAAAGTTGTTCCACATCACGTTTTATTTTTTACAAAAACGTTATGAGTTTTAATGTTACCTGTATGGTGTATGTTTAAACAGTACTGTATTTAAATAATTAAATAAATTTTATCAAACAATTCTATGCCATATTGTAAGTGGTTTAAGACAATTTATAGCCTCCTACAGGTACTGAAGGCTTTAATATTGAAGACTTTTAACTGCTATGATTGCAGTATAGCATTGGTCTATAATTAAAGACCGTCTGTGACGTCACAATTATAGACTGTCTTAACATTGAGACTATCTAAAGACCAAAATCCGAAAGGTCCACTAATGAACTTCAAGTTAGAAAGTATAATGCATACTCCAAGCAATGAGATACACGCCATCGTGACAAGATTCAATATTTCAACATAAATTATGTCATCATCAGGAATGATGACATAATTTATTCCTAATGATGACATAATTTATGTCGAAATATTGAATCTTGTCACGATAGTGTGTATCTCATTGCTTGGAGTATGCATTATATTTTCTTACTTGAAGTTGATTAGTGGACCTTTCGGACATTAATTAGTTACTGGAATTGAGCAAAACCTAGATTAAGATAATGAATTGTCACTGAAGGGATTGCCAGATGTATCCTTGTGTATCAAATCTCATCATAAAAATGCTTTGATACGCAAACATTACTAATTATCCCTTGAATATGACAAACAACTTGTGGGTCAAGTTTCATCTTAAACTACATTTGTCACTCACTTTTGGCTTAAGCTTGCAAAACAATTTACGGAGCTATGCTTTACAACATAATAACAATAACAATAAACAATCATGGTAATACAAACAATAACATACCAAATAAAACTAAGATCTTGTAATTTAGTTGTAACAATAAATTAAAAAATTAAATTATAATAATTTATTAATAACACAATAGCAATAAATGTAATAATATTAATAATTATGATGATGTCAATCGTAAAAATAATTATATTATTTGTTTGACTATCTTGCAATATTAATAATATAAATAGAAATAACAGTAATATGAACAACAACAATAGTTAAAAATATCAATAAAAAGCTCTCAGAAACTGTATGACTTCCTAGTATACTGCTATTGCAAGCAACTTGTCCTATGAATTAGTAAGCAGGTTTTTCATAATCTGTCTTAATGCCTGCTATAATGTGACAATGACAAATTGTGACAATAACAAACCAAGTTCCAATGCAAAAAGGGTGACAAACTGATCCATCGCAAACAGATGGCCACATCTCAATCCAGTTTGAATTCTTATGGCTTCTCAAAAACCTTAAATATAAAACTATTGAAAGATGAACTTCACATTTCTTGTAATATGGATGCAATTTTCTTTTGAATCACAATTACCATTTGTTTTTAAGTGACTACACTCCATCACAAACTGAATGAGATTTAAAAGTGATGCAACATAGTTTTTATGAATGAAAACCAAGCTAGCTGAATCCACAACCTAAGGGCCTAGCATCCACAATTACCTAAAATACTTATAAACATCTTATAAATGTGTCATTGACATTTGATATAGTTGTTATAAGTAATTAACTTTTTAATTTGCCCAATAAAAAGCATCGTGGAACATGGGAAGTAGTATTGTTTGTGCAGAGCATGAAGTATCAGTTATTTTTCGCATACATCTTGGTCCAAACACGAGCTGCAAAAAAAACAAATCTCATATTAGTAAATAAATTCATTTGGATGTTTTCAATTATTATATAATAAATAATAAAAAAAATAAAATACAAAAAATAAAATAATAATACAATAAAAAATAAGCAGTATATGTTGATAACTCATAGGCTGCGTTTATACTTCACACTTGATATAAACAAGAGTTCTTTTTTGGACCATAGTTTATGTTCAGACTCAACGATTAAGCAGAGCGTAACGTACGCGGCGTACGATTATCTGTGTCTGAACTAGCCGGCGATT